>OW804102.1:43025823-43085762 GCA_942159475.1 Sthenelais limicola
AGAAGAATTGCTTGACAAAAAATTCTAATTCAAAAAAAGAATTTTTACTGGTTTTACAATTACAGCAATTTTCCATCACATAATGACACATGGTTGCAAAAAGTGTGGCAAAAAGTGCTTGGCCCAATGGGGAATCGAACCAGCAAGGTTGAATTGGGAGTTCAGTGCTCTAGCCACTGGGCTGTGTAAGCTGTGGTGACAACTGGCATACTGTTATACCATTATGTATGAAGAATTGCTAAACCATTGTTCAAATAGGGCAGTGCTTTCTGGAGTCAGCCAATCACAACCTCTCAATACCAAGGTCAAGGTCACAGACTCTCCCAGGACAAGGAACTGGGTCAAAGGCAGATGGAATGGCCAATCAAGAACTCCTGAACTAGGCCAGACCTATTGCTAAATGTTGTGACAAAAAAACTTTACCTCCACCAGCATTCAGTACTGTCAACCTATAGACTTGAAGCTCCAAACTCTAGCCACTAGACTGGATGTGCAACTGTAGACCACTCTTTATTTCTAGTCTTATGTATCTCATGTGATCACAGCAGTGCATTCAATAGAATTCAAAAGCATTTACAAGGGACAGAAGAATTGCTTGACAAAAAATTCTAATTCAAAAAAAGAATTTTTACTGGTTTTACAATTACAGCAATTTTCCATCACATAATGACACATGGTTGCAAAAAGTGTGGCAAAAAGTGCTTGGCCCAATGGGGAATCGAACCAGCAAGGTTGAATTGGGAGTTCAGTGCTCTAGCCACTGGGCTGTGTAAGCTGTGGTGACAACTGGCATACTGTTATACCATTATGTATGAAGAATTGCTAAACCATTGTTCAAATAGGGCAGTGCTTTCTGGAGTCAGCCAATCACAACCTCTCAATACCAAGGTCAAGGTCACAGACTCTCCCAGGACAAGGAACTGGGTCAAAGGCAGATGGAATGGCCAATCAAGAACTCCTGAACTAGGCCAGACCTATTGCTAAATGTTGTGACAAAAAAACTTTACCTCCACCAGCATTCAGTACTGTCAACCTATAGACTTGAAGCTCCAAACTCTAGCCACTAGACTGGATGTGCAACTGTAGACCACTCTTTATTTCTAGTCTTATGTATCTCATGTGATCACAGCAGTGCATTCAATAGAATTCAAAAGCATTTACAAGGGACAGAAGAATTGCTTGACAAAAAATTCTAATTCAAAAAAAGAATTTTTACTGGTTTTACAATTACAGCAATTTTCCATCACATAATGACACATGGTTGCAAAAAGTGTGGCAAAAAGTGCTTGGCCCAATGGGGAATCGAACCAGCAAGGTTGAATTGGGAGTTCAGTGCTCTAGCCACTGGGCTGTGTAAGCTGTGGTGACAACTGGCATACTGTTATACCATTATGTATGAAGAATTGCTAAACCATTGTTCAAATAGGGCAGTGCTTTCTGGAGTCAGCCAATCACAACCTCTCAATACCAAGGTCAAGGTCACAGACTCTCCCAGGACAAGGAACTGGGTCAAAGGCAGATGGAATGGCCAATCAAGAACTCCTGAACTAGGCCAGACCTATTGCTAAATGTTGTGACAAAAAAACTTTACCTCCACCAGCATTCAGTACTGTCAACCTATAGACTTGAAGCTCCAAACTCTAGCCACTAGACTGGATGTGCAACTGTAGACCACTCTTTATTTCTAGTCTTATGTATCTCATGTGATCACAGCAGTGCATTCAATAGAATTCAAAAGCATTTACAAGGGACAGAAGAATTGCTTGACAAAAAATTCTAATTCAAAAAAAGAATTTTTACTGGTTTTACAATTACAGCAATTTTCCATCACATAATGACACATGGTTGCAAAAAGTGTGGCAAAAAGTGCTTGGCCCAATGGGGAATCGAACCAGCAAGGTTGAATTGGGAGTTCAGTGCTCTAGCCACTGGGCTGTGTAAGCTGTGGTGACAACTGGCATACTGTTATACCATTATGTATGAAGAATTGCTAAACCATTGTTCAAATAGGGCAGTGCTTTCTGGAGTCAGCCAATCACAACCTCTCAATACCAAGGTCAAGGTCACAGACTCTCCCAGGACAAGGAACTGGGTCAAAGGCAGATGGAATGGCCAATCAAGAACTCCTGAACTAGGCCAGACCTATTGCTAAATGTTGTGACAAAAAAACTTTACCTCCACCAGCATTCAGTACTGTCAACCTATAGACTTGAAGCTCCAAACTCTAGCCACTAGACTGGATGTGCAACTGTAGACCACTCTTTATTTCTAGTCTTATGTATCTCATGTGATCACAGCAGTGCATTCAATAGAATTCAAAAGCATTTACAAGGGACAGAAGAATTGCTTGACAAAAAATTCTAATTCAAAAAAAGAATTTTTACTGGTTTTACAATTACAGCAATTTTCCATCACATAATGACACATGGTTGCAAAAAGTGTGGCAAAAAGTGCTTGGCCCAATGGGGAATCGAACCAGCAAGGTTGAATTGGGAGTTCAGTGCTCTAGCCACTGGGCTGTGTAAGCTGTGGTGACAACTGGCATACTGTTATACCATTATGTATGAAGAATTGCTAAACCATTGTTCAAATAGGGCAGTGCTTTCTGGAGTCAGCCAATCACAACCTCTCAATACCAAGGTCAAGGTCACAGACTCTCCCAGGACAAGGAACTGGGTCAAAGGCAGATGGAATGGCCAATCAAGAACTCCTGAACTAGGCCAGACCTATTGCTAAATGTTGTGACAAAAAAACTTTACCTCCACCAGCATTCAGTACTGTCAACCTATAGACTTGAAGCTCCAAACTCTAGCCACTAGACTGGATGTGCAACTGTAGACCACTCTTTATTTCTAGTCTTATGTATCTCATGTGATCACAGCAGTGCATTCAATAGAATTCAAAAGCATTTACAAGGGACAGAAGAATTGCTTGACAAAAAATTCTAATTCAAAAAAAGAATTTTTACTGGTTTTACAATTACAGCAATTTTCCATCACATAATGACACATGGTTGCAAAAAGTGTGGCAAAAAGTGCTTGGCCCAATGGGGAATCGAACCAGCAAGGTTGAATTGGGAGTTCAGTGCTCTAGCCACTGGGCTGTGTAAGCTGTGGTGACAACTGGCATACTGTTATACCATTATGTATGAAGAATTGCTAAACCATTGTTCAAATAGGGCAGTGCTTTCTGGAGTCAGCCAATCACAACCTCTCAATACCAAGGTCAAGGTCACAGACTCTCCCAGGACAAGGAACTGGGTCAAAGGCAGATGGAATGGCCAATCAAGAACTCCTGAACTAGGCCAGACCTATTGCTAAATGTTGTGACAAAAAAACTTTACCTCCACCAGCATTCAGTACTGTCAACCTATAGACTTGAAGCTCCAAACTCTAGCCACTAGACTGGATGTGCAACTGTAGACCACTCTTTATTTCTAGTCTTATGTATCTCATGTGATCACAGCAGTGCATTCAATAGAATTCAAAAGCATTTACAAGGGACAGAAGAATTGCTTGACAAAAAATTCTAATTCAAAAAAAGAATTTTTACTGGTTTTACAATTACAGCAATTTTCCATCACATAATGACACATGGTTGCAAAAAGTGTGGCAAAAAGTACTTGGCCCAATGGGGAATCGAACCAGCAAGGTTGAATTGGGAGTTCAGTGCTCTAGCCACTGGGCTGTGTAAGCTGTGGTGACAACTGGCATACTGTTATACCATTATGTATGAAGAATTGCTAAACCATTGTTCAAATAGGGCAGTGCTTTCTGGAGTCAGCCAATCACAACCTCTCAATACCAAGGTCAAGGTCACAGACTCTCCCAGGACAAGGAACTGGGTCAAAGGCAGATGGAATGGCCAATCAAGAACTCCTGAACTAGGCCAGACCTATTGCTAAATGTTGTGACAAAAAAACTTTACCTCCACCAGCATTCAGTACTGTCAACCTATAGACTTGAAGCTCCAAACTCTAGCCACTAGACTGGATGTGCAACTGTAGACCACTCTTTATTTCTAGTCTTATGTATCTCATGTGATCACAGCAGTGCATTCAATAGAATTCAAAAGCATTTACAAGGGACAGAAGAATTGCTTGACAAAAAATTCTAATTCAAAAAAAGAATTTTTACTGGTTTTACAATTACAGCAATTTTCCATCACATAATGACACATGGTTGCAAAAAGTGTGGCAAAAAGTGCTTGGCCCAATGGGGAATCGAACCAGCAAGGTTGAATTGGGAGTTCAGTGCTCTAGCCACTGGGCTGTGTAAGCTGTGGTGACAACTGGCATACTGTTATACCATTATGTATGAAGAATTGCTAAACCATTGTTCAAATAGGGCAGTGCTTTCTGGAGTCAGCCAATCACAACCTCTCAATACCAAGGTCAAGGTCACAGACTCTCCCAGGACAAGGAACTGGGTCAAAGGCAGATGGAATGGCCAATCAAGAACTCCTGAACTAGGCCAGACCTATTGCTAAATGTTGTGACAAAAAAACTTTACCTCCACCAGCATTCAGTACTGTCAACCTATAGACTTGAAGCTCCAAACTCTAGCCACTAGACTGGATGTGCAACTGTAGACCACTCTTTATTTCTAGTCTTATGTATCTCATGTGATCACAGCAGTGCATTCAATAGAATTCAAAAGCATTTACAAGGGACAGAAGAATTGCTTGACAAAAAATTCTAATTCAAAAAAAGAATTTTTACTGGTTTTACAATTACAGCAATTTTCCATCACATAATGACACATGGTTGCAAAAAGTGTGGCAAAAAGTGCTTGGCCCAATGGGGAATCGAACCAGCAAGGTTGAATTGGGAGTTCAGTGCTCTAGCCACTGGGCTGTGTAAGCTGTGGTGACAACTGGCATACTGTTATACCATTATGTATGAAGAATTGCTAAACCATTGTTCAAATAGGGCAGTGCTTTCTGGAGTCAGCCAATCACAACCTCTCAATACCAAGGTCAAGGTCACAGACTCTCCCAGGACAAGGAACTGGGTCAAAGGCAGATGGAATGGCCAATCAAGAACTCCTGAACTAGGCCAGACCTATTGCTAAATGTTGTGACAAAAAAACTTTACCTCCACCAGCATTCAGTACTGTCAACCTATAGACTTGAAGCTCCAAACTCTAGCCACTAGACTGGATGTGCAACTGTAGACCACTCTTTATTTCTAGTCTTATGTATCTCATGTGATCACAGCAGTGCATTCAATAGAATTCAAAAGCATTTACAAGGGACAGAAGAATTGCTTGACAAAAAATTCTAATTCAAAAAAAGAATTTTTACTGGTTTTACAATTACAGCAATTTTCCATCACATAATGACACATGGTTGCAAAAAGTGTGGCAAAAAGTACTTGGCCCAATGGGGAATCGAACCAGCAAGGTTGAATTGGGAGTTCAGTGCTCTAGCCACTGGGCTGTGTAAGCTGTGGTGACAACTGGCATACTGTTATACCATTATGTATGAAGAATTGCTAAACCATTGTTCAAATAGGGCAGTGCTTTCTGGAGTCAGCCAATCACAACCTCTCAATACCAAGGTCAAGGTCACAGACTCTCCCAGGACAAGGAACTGGGTCAAAGGCAGATGGAATGGCCAATCAAGAACTCCTGAACTAGGCCAGACCTATTGCTAAATGTTGTGACAAAAAAACTTTACCTCCACCAGCATTCAGTACTGTCAACCTATAGACTTGAAGCTCCAAACTCTAGCCACTAGACTGGATGTGCAACTGTAGACCACTCTTTATTTCTAGTCTTATGTATCTCATGTGATCACAGCAGTGCATTCAATAGAATTCAAAAGCATTTACAAGGGACAGAAGAATTGCTTGACAAAAAATTCTAATTCAAAAAAAGAATCTTTACTGGTTTTACAATTACAGCAATTTTCCATCACATAATGACACATGGTTGCAAAAAGTGTGGCAAAAAGTGCTTGGCCCAATGGGGAATCGAACCAGCAAGGTTGAATTGGGAGTTCAGTGCTCTAGCCACTGGGCTGTGTAAGCTGTGGTGACAACTGGCATACTGTTATACCATTATGTATGAAGAATTGCTAAACCATTGTTCAAATAGGGCAGTGCTTTCTGGAGTCAGCCAATCACAACCTCTCAATACCAAGGTCAAGGTCACAGACTCTCCCAGGACAAGGAACTGGGTCAAAGGCAGATGGAATGGCCAATCAAGAACTCCTGAACTAGGCCAGACCTATTGCTAAATGTTGTGACAAAAAAACTTTACCTCCACCAGCATTCAGTACTGTCAACCTATAGACTTGAAGCTCCAAACTCTAGCCACTAGACTGGATGTGCAACTGTAGACCACTCTTTATTTCTAGTCTTATGTATCTCATGTGATCACAGCAGTGCATTCAATAGATTCAAAAGCATTTACAAGGGACAGAAGAATTGCTTGACAAAAAATTCTAATTCAAAAAAAGAATTTTTACTGGTTTTACAATTACAGCAATTTTCCATCACATAATGACACATGGTTGCAAAAAGTGTGGCAAAAAGTGCTTGGCCCAATGGGGAATCGAACCAGCAAGGTTGAATTGGGAGTTCAGTGCTCTAGCCACTGGGCTGTGTAAGCTGTGGTGACAACTGGCATACTGTTATACCATTATGTATGAAGAATTGCTAAACCATTGTTCAAATAGGGCAGTGCTTTCTGGAGTCAGCCAATCACAACCTCTCAATACCAAGGTCAAGGTCACAGACTCTCCCAGGACAAGGAACTGGGTCAAAGGCAGATGGAATGGCCAATCAAGAACTCCTGAACTAGGCCAGACCTATTGCTAAATGTTGTGACAAAAAAACTTTACCTCCACCAGCATTCAGTACTGTCAACCTATAGACTTGAAGCTCCAAACTCTAGCCACTAGACTGGATGTGCAACTGTAGACCACTCTTTATTTCTAGTCTTATGTATCTCATGTGATCACAGCAGTGCATTCAATAGAATTCAAAAGCATTTACAAGGGACAGAAGAATTGCTTGACAAAAAATTCTAATTCAAAAAAAGAATTTTTACTGGTTTTACAATTACAGCAATTTTCCATCACATAATGACACATGGTTGCAAAAAGTATGGCAAAAAGTGCTTGGCCCAATGGGGAATCGAACCAGCAAGGTTGAATTGGGAGTTCAGTGCTCTAGCCACTGGGCTGTGTAAGCTGTGGTGACAACTGGCATACTGTTATACCATTATGTATGAAGAATTGCTAAACCATTGTTCAAATAGGGCAGTGCTTTCTGGAGTCAGCCAATCACAACCTCTCAATACCAAGGTCAAGGTCACAGACTCTCCCAGGACAAGGAACTGGGTCAAAGGCAGATGGAATGGCCAATCAAGAACTCCTGAACTAGGCCAGACCTATTGCTAAATGTTGTGACAAAAAAACTTTACCTCCACCAGCATTCAGTACTGTCAACCTATAGACTTGAAGCTCCAAACTCTAGCCACTAGACTGGATGTGCAACTGTAGACCACTCTTTATTTCTAGTCTTATGTATCTCATGTGATCACAGCAGTGCATTCAATAGAATTCAAAAGCATTTACAAGGGACAGAAGAATTGCTTGACAAAAAATTCTAATTCAAAAAAAGAATTTTTACTGGTTTTACAATTACAGCAATTTTCCATCACATAATGACACATGGTTGCAAAAAGTGTGGCAAAAAGTGCTTGGCCCAATGGGGAATCGAACCAGCAAGGTTGAATTGGGAGTTCAGTGCTCTAGCCACTGGGCTGTGTAAGCTGTGGTGACAACTGGCATACTGTTATACCATTATGTATGAAGAATTGCTAAACCATTGTTCAAATAGGGCAGTGCTTTCTGGAGTCAGCCAATCACAACCTCTCAATACCAAGGTCAAGGTCACAGACTCTCCCAGGACAAGGAACTGGGTCAAAGGCAGATGGAATGGCCAATCAAGAACTCCTGAACTAGGCCAGACCTATTGCTAAATGTTGTGACAAAAAAACTTTACCTCCACCAGCATTCAGTACTGTCAACCTATAGACTTGAAGCTCCAAACTCTAGCCACTAGACTGGATGTGCAACTGTAGACCACTCTTTATTTCTAGTCTTATGTATCTCATGTGATCACAGCAGTGCATTCAATAGAATTCAAAAGCATTTACAAGGGACAGAAGAATTGCTTGACAAAAAATTCTAATTCAAAAAAAGAATTTTTACTGGTTTTACAATTACAGCAATTTTCCATCACATAATGACACATGGTTGCAAAAAGTGTGGCAAAAAGTGCTTGGCCCAATGGGGAATCGAACCAGCAAGGTTGAATTGGGAGTTCAGTGCTCTAGCCACTGGGCTGTGTAAGCTGTGGTGACAACTGGCATACTGTTATACCATTATGTATGAAGAATTGCTAAACCATTGTTCAAATAGGGCAGTGCTTTCTGGAGTCAGCCAATCACAACCTCTCAATACCAAGGTCAAGGTCACAGACTCTCCCAGGACAAGGAACTGGGTCAAAGGCAGATGGAATGGCCAATCAAGAACTCCTGAACTAGGCCAGACCTATTGCTAAATGTTGTGACAAAAAAACTTTACCTCCACCAGCATTCAGTACTGTCAACCTATAGACTTGAAGCTCCAAACTCTAGCCACTAGACTGGATGTGCAACTGTAGACCACTCTTTATTTCTAGTCTTATGTATCTCATGTGATCACAGCAGTGCATTCAATAGAATTCAAAAGCATTTACAAGGGACAGAAGAATTGCTTGACAAAAAATTCTAATTCAAAAAAAGAATTTTTACTGGTTTTACAATTACAGCAATTTTCCATCACATAATGACACATGGTTGCAAAAAGTGTGGCAAAAAGTGCTTGGCCCAATGGGGAATCGAACCAGCAAGGTTGAATTGGGAGTTCAGTGCTCTAGCCACTGGGCTGTGTAAGCTGTGGTGACAACTGGCATACTGTTATACCATTATGTATGAAGAATTGCTAAACCATTGTTCAAATAGGGCAGTGCTTTCTGGAGTCAGCCAATCACAACCTCTCAATACCAAGGTCAAGGTCACAGACTCTCCCAGGACAAGGAACTGGGTCAAAGGCAGATGGAATGGCCAATCAAGAACTCCTGAACTAGGCCAGACCTATTGCTAAATGTTGTGACAAAAAAACTTTACCTCCACCAGCATTCAGTACTGTCAACCTATAGACTTGAAGCTCCAAACTCTAGCCACTAGACTGGATGTGCAACTGTAGACCACTCTTTATTTCTAGTCTTATGTATCTCATGTGATCACAGCAGTGCATTCAATAGAATTCAAAAGCATTTACAAGGGACAGAAGAATTGCTTGACAAAAAATTCTAATTCAAAAAAAGAATTTTTACTGGTTTTACAATTACAGCAATTTTCCATCACATAATGACACATGGTTGCAAAAAGTGTGGCAAAAAGTGCTTGGCCCAATGGGGAATCGAACCAGCAAGGTTGAATTGGGAGTTCAGTGCTCTAGCCACTGGGCTGTGTAAGCTGTGGTGACAACTGGCATACTGTTATACCATTATGTATGAAGAATTGCTAAACCATTGTTCAAATAGGGCAGTGCTTTCTGGAGTCAGCCAATCACAACCTCTCAATACCAAGGTCAAGGTCACAGACTCTCCCAGGACAAGGAACTGGGTCAAAGGCAGATGGAATGGCCAATCAAGAACTCCTGAACTAGGCCAGACCTATTGCTAAATGTTGTGACAAAAAAACTTTACCTCCACCAGCATTCAGTACTGTCAACCTATAGACTTGAAGCTCCAAACTCTAGCCACTAGACTGGATGTGCAACTGTAGACCACTCTTTATTTCTAGTCTTATGTATCTCATGTGATCACAGCAGTGCATTCAATAGAATTCAAAAGCATTTACAAGGGACAGAAGAATTGCTTGACAAAAAATTCTAATTCAAAAAAAGAATTTTTACTGGTTTTACAATTACAGCAATTTTCCATCACATAATGACACATGGTTGCAAAAAGTGTGGCAAAAAGTGCTTGGCCCAATGGGGAATCGAACCAGCAAGGTTGAATTGGGAGTTCAGTGCTCTAGCCACTGGGCTGTGTAAGCTGTGGTGACAACTGGCATACTGTTATACCATTATGTATGAAGAATTGCTAAACCATTGTTCAAATAGGGCAGTGCTTTCTGGAGTCAGCCAATCACAACCTCTCAATACCAAGGTCAAGGTCACAGACTCTCCCAGGACAAGGAACTGGGTCAAAGGCAGATGGAATGGCCAATCAAGAACTCCTGAACTAGGCCAGACCTATTGCTAAATGTTGTGACAAAAAAACTTTACCTCCACCAGCATTCAGTACTGTCAACCTATAGACTTGAAGCTCCAAACTCTAGCCACTAGACTGGATGTGCAACTGTAGACCACTCTTTATTTCTAGTCTTATGTATCTCATGTGATCACAGCAGTGCATTCAATAGAATTCAAAAGCATTTACAAGGGACAGAAGAATTGCTTGACAAAAAATTCTAATTCAAAAAAAGAATTTTTACTGGTTTTACAATTACAGCAATTTTCCATCACATAATGACACATGGTTGCAAAAAGTGTGGCAAAAAGTGCTTGGCCCAATGGGGAATCGAACCAGCAAGGTTGAATTGGGAGTTCAGTGCTCTAGCCACTGGGCTGTGTAAGCTGTGGTGACAACTGGCATACTGTTATACCATTATGTATGAAGAATTGCTAAACCATTGTTCAAATAGGGCAGTGCTTTCTGGAGTCAGCCAATCACAACCTCTCAATACCAAGGTCAAGGTCACAGACTCTCCCAGGACAAGGAACTGGGTCAAAGGCAGATGGAATGGCCAATCAAGAACTCCTGAACTAGGCCAGACCTATTGCTAAATGTTGTGACAAAAAAACTTTACCTCCACCAGCATTCAGTACTGTCAACCTATAGACTTGAAGCTCCAAACTCTAGCCACTAGACTGGATGTGCAACTGTAGACCACTCTTTATTTCTAGTCTTATGTATCTCATGTGATCACAGCAGTGCATTCAATAGAATTCAAAAGCATTTACAAGGGACAGAAGAATTGCTTGACAAAAAATTCTAATTCAAAAAAAGAATTTTTACTGGTTTTACAATTACAGCAATTTTCCATCACATAATGACACATGGTTGCAAAAAGTGTGGCAAAAAGTGCTTGGCCCAATGGGGAATCGAACCAGCAAGGTTGAATTGGGAGTTCAGTGCTCTAGCCACTGGGCTGTGTAAGCTGTGGTGACAACTGGCATACTGTTATACCATTATGTATGAAGAATTGCTAAACCATTGTTCAAATAGGGCAGTGCTTTCTGGAGTCAGCCAATCACAACCTCTCAATACCAAGGTCAAGGTCACAGACTCTCCCAGGACAAGGAACTGTGTCAAAGGCAGATGGAATGGCCAATCAAGAACTCCTGAACTAGGCCAGACCTATTGCTAAATGTTGTGACAAAAAAACTTTACCTCCACCAGCATTCAGTACTGTCAACCTATAGACTTGAAGCTCCAAACTCTAGCCACTAGACTGGATGTGCAACTGTAGACCACTCTTTATTTCTAGTCTTATGTATCTCATGTGATCACAGCAGTGCATTCAATAGAATTCAAAAGCATTTACAAGGGACAGAAGAATTGCTTGACAAAAAATTCTAATTCAAAAAAAGAATTTTTACTGGTTTTACAATTACAGCAATTTTCCATCACATAATGACACATGGTTGCAAAAAGTATGGCAAAAAGTGCTTGGCCCAATGGGGAATCGAACCAGCAAGGTTGAATTGGGAGTTCAGTGCTCTAGCCACTGGGCTGTGTAAGCTGTGGTGACAACTGGCATACTGTTATACCATTATGTATGAAGAATTGCTAAACCATTGTTCAAATAGGGCAGTGCTTTCTGGAGTCAGCCAATCACAACCTCTCAATACCAAGGTCAAGGTCACAGACTCTCCCAGGACAAGGAACTGGGTCAAAGGCAGATGGAATGGCCAATCAAGAACTCCTGAACTAGGCCAGACCTATTGCTAAATGTTGTGACAAAAAAACTTTACCTCCACCAGCATTCAGTACTGTCAACCTATAGACTTGAAGCTCCAAACTCTAGCCACTAGACTGGATGTGCAACTGTAGACCACTCTTTATTTCTAGTCTTATGTATCTCATGTGATCACAGCAGTGCATTTAATAGAATTCAAAAGCATTTACAAGGGACAGAAGAATTGCTTGACAAAAAATTCTAATTCAAAAAAAGAATTTTTACTGGTTTTACAATTACAGCAATTTTCCATCACATAATGACACATGGTTGCAAAAAGTATGGCAAAAAGTGCTTGGCCCAATGGGGAATCGAACCAGCAAGGTTGAATTGGGAGTTCAGTGCTCTAGCCACTGGGCTGTGTAAGCTGTGGTGACAACTGGCATACTGTTATACCATTATGTATGAAGAATTGCTAAACCATTGTTCAAATAGGGCAGTGCTTTCTGGAGTCAGCCAATCACAACCTCTCAATACCAAGGTCAAGGTCACAGACTCTCCCAGGACAAGGAACTGGGTCAAAGGCAGATGGAATGGCCAATCAAGAACTCCTGAACTAGGCCAGACCTATTGCTAAATGTTGTGACAAAAAAACTTTACCTCCACCAGCATTCAGTACTGTCAACCTATAGACTTGAAGCTCCAAACTCTAGCCACTAGACTGGATGTGCAACTGTAGACTACTCTTTATTTCTAGTCTTATGTATCTCATGTGATCACAGCAGTGCATTTAATAGAATTCAAAAGCATTTACAAGGGACAGAAGAATTGCTTGACAAAAAATTCTAATTCAAAAAAAGAATTTTTACTGGTTTTACAATTACAGCAATTTTCCATCACATAATGACACATGGTTGCAAAAAGTGTGGCAAAAAGTGCTTGGCCCAATGGGGAATCGAACCAGCAAGGTTGAATTGGGAGTTCAGTGCTCTAGCCACTGGGCTGTGTAAGCTGTGGTGACAACTGGCATACTGTTATACCATTATGTATGAAGAATTGCTAAACCATTGTTCAAATAGGGCAGTGCTTTCTGGAGTCAGCCAATCACAACCTCTCAATACCAAGGTCAAGGTCACAGACTCTCCCAGGACAAGGAACTGGGTCAAAGGCAGATGGAATGGCCAATCAAGAACTCCTGAACTAGGCCATACCTATTGCTAAATGTTGTGACAAAAAAACTTTACCTCCACCAGCATTCAGTACTGTCAACCTATAGACTTGAAGCTCCAAACTCTAGCCACTAGACTGGATGTGCAACTGTAGACCACTCTTTATTTCTAGTCTTATGTATCTCATGTGATCACAGCAGTGCATTCAATAGAATTCAAAAGCATTTACAAGGGACAGAAGAATTGCTTGACAAAAAATTCTAATTCAAAAAAAGAATTTTTACTGGTTTTACAATTACAGCAATTTTCCATCACATAATGACACATGGTTGCAAAAAGTGTGGCAAAAAGTGCTTGGCCCAATGGGGAATCGAACCAGCAAGGTTGAATTGGGAGTTCAGTGCTCTAGCCACTGGGCTGTGTAAGCTGTGGTGACAACTGGCATACTGTTATACCATTATGTATGAAGAATTGCTAAACCATTGTTCAAATAGGGCAGTGCTTTCTGGAGTCAGCCAATCACAACCTCTCAATACCAAGGTCAAGGTCACAGACTCTCCCAGGACAAGGAACTGGGTCAAAGGCAGATGGAATGGCCAATCAAGAACTCCTGAACTAGGCCAGACCTATTGCTAAATGTTGTGACAAAAAAACTTTACCTCCACCAGCATTCAGTACTGTCAACCTATAGACTTGAAGCTCCAAACTCTAGCCACTAGACTGGATGTGCAACTGTAGACCACTCTTTATTTCTAGTCTTATGTATCTCATGTGATCACAGCAGTGCATTCAATAGAATTCAAAAGCATTTACAAGGGACAGAAGAATTGCTTGACAAAAAATTCTAATTCAAAAAAAGAATTTTTACTGGTTTTACAATTACAGCAATTTTCCATCACATAATGACACATGGTTGCAAAAAGTGTGGCAAAAAGTGCTTGGCCCAATGGGGAATCGAACCAGCAAGGTTGAATTGGGAGTTCAGTGCTCTAGCCACTGGGCTGTGTAAGCTGTGGTGACAACTGGCATACTGTTATACCATTATGTATGAAGAATTGCTAAACCATTGTTCAAATAGGGCAGTGCTTTCTGGAGTCAGCCAATCACAACCTCTCAATACCAAGGTCAAGGTCACAGACTTTCCCAGGACAAGGAACTGGGTCAAAGGCAGATGGAATGGCCAATCAAGAACTCCTGAACTAGGCCAGACCTATTGCTAAATGTTGTGACAAAAAAACTTTACCTCCACCAGCATTCAGTACTGTCAACCTATAGACTTGAAGCTCCAAACTCTAGCCACTAGACTGGATGTGCAACTGTAGACCACTCTTTATTTCTAGTCTTATGTATCTCATGTGATCACAGCAGTGCATTCAATAGAATTCAAAAGCATTTACAAGGGACAGAAGAATTGCTTGACAAAAAATTCTAATTCAAAAAAAGAATTTTTACTGGTTTTACAATTACAGCAATTTTCCATCACATAATGACACATGGTTGCAAAAAGTGTGGCAAAAAGTGCTTGGCCCAATGGGGAATCGAACCAGCAAGGTTGAATTGGGAGTTCAGTGCTCTAGCCACTGGGCTGTGTAAGCTGTGGTGACAACTGGCATACTGTTATACCATTATGTATGAAGAATTGCTAAACCATTGTTCAAATAGGGCAGTGCTTTCTGGAGTCAGCCAATCACAACCTCTCAATACCAAGGTCAAGGTCACAGACTCTCCCAGGACAAGGAACTGGGTCAAAGGCAGATGGAATGGCCAATCAAGAACTCCTGAACTAGGCCAGACCTATTGCTAAATGTTGTGACAAAAAAACTTTACCTCCACCAGCATTCAGTACTGTCAACCTATAGACTTGAAGCTCCAAACTCTAGCCACTAGACTGGATGTGCAACTGTAGACCACTCTTTATTTCTAGTCTTATGTATCTCATGTGATCACAGCAGTGCATTTAATAGAATTCAAAAGCATTTACAAGGGACAGAAGAATTGCTTGACAAAAAATTCTAATTCAAAAAAAGAATTTTTACTGGTTTTACAATTACAGCAATTTTCCATCACATAATGACACATGGTTGCAAAAAGTGTGGCAAAAAGTGCTTGGCCCAATGGGGAATCGAACCAGCAAGGTTGAATTGGGAGTTCAGTGCTCTAGCCACTGGGCTGTGTAAGCTGTGGTGACAACTGGCATACTGTTATACCATTATGTATGAAGAATTGCTAAACCATTGTTCAAATAGGGCAGTGCTTTCTGGAGTCAGCCAATCACAACCTCTCAATACCAAGGTCAAGGTCACAGACTCTCCCAGGACAAGGAACTGGGTCAAAGGCAGATGGAATGGCCAATCAAGAACTCCTGAACTAGGCCAGACCTATTGCTAAATGTTGTGACAAAAAAACTTTACCTCCACCAGCATTCAGTACTGTCAACCTATAGACTTGAAGCTCCAAACTCTAGCCACTAGACTGGATGTGCAACTGTAGACCACTCTTTATTTCCAGTCTTATGTATCTCATGTGATCACAGCAGTGCATTCAATAGAATTCAAAAGCATTTACAAGGGACAGAAGAATTGCTTGACAAAAAATTCTAATTCAAAAAAAGAATTTTTACTGGTTTTACAATTACAGCAATTGTCCATCACATAATGACACATGGTTGCAAAAAGTGTGGCAAAAAGTGCTTGGCCCAATGGGGAATCGAACCAGCAAGGTTGAATTGGGAGTTCAGTGCTCTAGCCACTGGGCTGTGTAAGCTGTGGTGACAACTGGCATACTGTTATACCATTATGTATGAAGAATTGCTAAACCATTGTTCAAATAGGGCAGTGCTTTCTGGAGTCAGCCAATCACAACCTCTCAATACCAAGGTCAAGGTCACAGACTCTCCCAGGACAAGGAACTGGGTCAAAGGCAGATGGAATGGCCAATCAAGAACTCCTGAACTAGGCCAGACCTATTGCTAAATGTTGTGACAAAAAAACTTTACCTCCACCAGCATTCAGTACTGTCAACCTATAGACTTGAAGCTCCAAACTCTAGCCACTAGACTGGATGTGCAACTGTAGACCACTCTTTATTTCTAGTCTTATGTATCTCATGTGATCACAGCAGTGCATTCAATAGAATTCAAAAGCATTTACAAGGGACAGAAGAATTGCTTGACAAAAAATTCTAATTCAAAAAAAGAATTTTTACTGGTTTTACAATTACAGCAATTTTCCATCACATAATGACACATGGTTGCAAAAAGTGTGGCAAAAAGTGCTTGGCCCAATGGGGAATCGAACCAGCAAGGTTGAATTGGGAGTTCAGTGCTCTAGCCACTGGGCTGTGTAAGCTGTGGTGACAACTGGCATACTGTTATACCATTATGTATGAAGAATTGCTAAACCATTGTTCAAATAGGGCAGTGCTTTCTGGAGTCAGCCAATCACAACCTCTCAATACCAAGGTCAAGGTCACAGACTCTCCCAGGACAAGGAACTGGGTCAAAGGCAGATGGAATGGCCAATCACAATGTGTCCCCTGCTCTCACATGCTATTTCCCCCTCTCTCTCTCCTGACCCCTCTCTCCATCTCTCTCCTCCAGCTCTCACACTCTATTTCCCCTTCTCTCTCCTGACCCCTCTGTCTCCTCACGCTCTCACACTCTCCTGACCCCTGTCTCTCTCCCTCCTCCAGCTCTCACACTCTATTTTCTCCTCTCTGTCCTGCCCCTCTCTCTCTCTCTCCTCCAGCTCTCTCTCTCTCTCCTGCCCCCCCCCCCCCTAGCTGTCCTCCAGCTCTCAACTCTATTTACCCCTCTCTCCTGCCCCTCTCACACTCTCCTGCCCCTCTCTCTTTCTCCTCCCGCTCTCTCTCTCTCCTGACCCCCCCTCTCTCCTCCAGCTCTCAACTCTATTTCCCCCTCTCTCCTGCCCCTCTCTCTCTCTCTCCTCACGCTCTCACACTCTATTTCCCCCTCTCTCTCCTGCCCCTCTCTCTATCTCCTCCTGCTCTCACACTCTCCTGTCCCTCTCTCTATCTCCTCCCGCTCTCACACTCTATTTCCCCCCTCTCTCTCCTGACCCCTCTCTCTATCTTTGGCAACGAGGGCAATGTTAGCTTTAATATCGTTTATTTATACCCAATTACTTCACTGTACTATGCTGTACACGGAAAAGAGTATTCATTGTCAGGGGATTTGTAGCAAGAGAAGACAAGACAATGGTTACATTACATACAGTTTATTTATTTATTATTCTCTCATAACAAAGTTCATTACAATTGGAATGAAACAGAATTCATCCAAAGCAATACAGAAGTTCATAAAGCAAGCAGTG
The DNA here is from genome assembly GCA_942159475.1 of Sthenelais limicola. Classification (NCBI taxonomy): domain Eukaryota; kingdom Metazoa; phylum Annelida; class Polychaeta; order Phyllodocida; family Sigalionidae; genus Sthenelais; species Sthenelais limicola. The sequence goes on from OW804102.1 coordinate 43,043,350, forward strand.
ATCATCATTAATTATTACAGTAATACCGCATAAAATCGTCATCGTCGCCTATACTTTAACAGTGGAAGATCTGATTTTATGTTTATTTTATTTAAACCTCACGTTTTCAAATGAAGTAAAGGGTAGGAATCACTCAGACCTATAGCTCACAGCTTATGCCTAGCGGCTCAACTCACAGAAAATTTGCCTAGTCATCACTTGAATTTTAAACTAAATGTAAATACATTTTCCAGAGTTTGTATTTGTATTTCTTTATTGACAGCATTTTATCCGTTTTACAAGATAATCATTCTCAGCGTGTCTTAAATATTAACAGAAAAATATTATAGTATTCATAGTAGTTATTACTTCCAATTCCTAATGTTTTACAGTTTTTAAATTTAAATTTAAATGTAATATATAATCCTGGCCATACTCCATACAAGAAATGGAACCATGGCACCACCTGGTGGTATGCTTGAACGTCGGCCAAACCCACTGTACAGATAGATTGGAACATAGTCGCCACCTGGTGTATTTTTTACAAAATGACGGTTTCATCAAAATGGTGTTTAACCACCGTCCAATTGGCATAATTCACATATACAATCGATGCTATAAAATCAGTAATAATCTTTTTGGTTTTTTCTAGACTTGTATAATAAAATAAGATCCGATAAAAACACGAATAAATGGTTCGGGTCTGGGTCCACAAAAATTCTAGTAACCTTTTTATAGTTCGCCTCCTTCTCTGAATTCTATCCATACTTTTTCTTTTAGTTTCACCTTAAAATCCGAAAGGTCTAAATTATCTCGTAGCTCCAGTGGCATATCATTCCAGATATTTGATGATTTAGACAGAGAGGATCTGGAGGTGGATTCCTTTTTCCATCTATACTCTAAGGTTCGTCTGCCTGCATGTCCCCGTATATCCATTCCCACTCCACGCTCCAAAAAAGAACTAGTTTTGAATACCAAAGATAATACTCTACATGTCCTCCTGTGTCTCAGAGGGAGAAGCTGACATCGAGTGTGTATATCGAAATTCGACACATTCCCTCTGATGTTTAAAAGTGAACGTAGACCTCTGTTTTGAGTTTTTTGGAGTCTATGGTGGACATTTTGTGGACCCAGATCCGTACAGACAATACAATTTTCCAATATTGGGAGTACAAATGTCTTATATAGCGAAATAGCAATATTCGTTCCTATATATGGGAGTATTTTTCTTATTTTCGTTGTCTCAAAATATGCCCTCTTTATTATATAGTTAATCATTGTTGTACCAAAATCATTGTTGTACCAAAATAAAACTTTAAATCAAAGCCAAAATAATCCGCACCAACAAATCACAGTAGGATATCAACCACGGAAGGGATTTATATTATAAAATGCCTTAAGTTAACCACTTTTTGTTAATATCATATATATAAATTTCAGCTGCATATGGGTAAGATTTTCAGAAAATGTACAATTGGCAGCTGTACACATTTAGTAAATTCTGCTAAATTAAGCTGCAATTTGGTCAATACTAGGTAAATTCGAGTATATTCGGCATTGCATTGATTCTAGCAATATGTTTGGTTAGGTTGAACTGAACTTTATTTTTGTTTGAAATTTGGGAAGATTATTTGAGAAGATTGGCGAAGTTGAATTGTACATTTTCTGAAAATCTGACCCACATATTCGCAACTGACTGCCTACAACTGCTTGAGAAACAACACTGCAGATCCCAAAGTTCACAAAGAGTCAAACCAATTGATATCCTGTCATATGTATCCATATTATATATGTGCAGAGGGATTTCTTTGGCTGCGGGGAAGAGCAGAGAAGCAGAGGGAGAGGGTGGGAGAAATCAGATAGGGAGAGGGGGAATAGGATAGAGAGCAGAGAGGGAGGGGGTGTTATGTAACATTACGTAACATTGTGTAACCTCATTATATTTATATTAATTATTAATTATCACCTATTATCTCATTACTTAAAATCGCTAATTATACTTAACTAGCTAGCACTGTGCAAGTCTACTTATACATGCTATGCCATGGGTATTACGTAAGGGCTACGCCCACCTACTTACTATGCAGACCCTGGAGGAGCATGTACATTTACTCTGATTCATTAAACAGTTGCTTGGTTCTTCTCACGAAGACTACACATCTCTTCCGAGTTTATTCTTACACTTTAACAGGGGAGAAAGATGGGAGGGAGAGGATGGGAGAAAGGAAAGAGGAAGGAGAGGGCGGGAGAGGGCGGGAGAGAGAAGAAGAGAATGAACGAAGCAGAGTAAATAGTGATCCCGAATAGTCAGGTCTTCTGCCGAGTGCCTTAATTCTTGTTTTGACATTAGAAATGGTTACAAAGTTTCAACAACATGAAATAACAAGAACTAAATTATAATTTTACAAGGGAAAATTAACGATTGGTTAACCCCGTTGGGGGCAGAGCAAGACAAGCGCACGCGACTATGTATCATAGCACACTCGCCTCTGGGCTTTTGAACTGACCCCCACCCTCCACGCCCTACACCATGTCATCAGTACAACTGCTGCCCAAGAGTGCAAAAACTGCTGCCTGAGAGTGCAAAGGGAGAACTCGGTGCTATACTCTTCTGCGTAGAAACTATGTGACAATTGACTGACTATCGTCATCAGAATTGCGGACAGTGATTATCAATACTGACATCTCTTTGAATTACCCCTTTTCTGTATTGTTGATTTGTTATGTACTATTGCTCATGGATTGTATACTCTAGGAGATAAATAAATATCTCACAACCCCAAGCTTGTGTTGTGTTTAAGATGTTATGAGGTGAAAATAATTTGATGACAATAACTAATTTTAGATTTGAATGCTGCTAGAGATATTGAGATTCAGATATCAATGAACGAAAGGGTTATATTAAACCTGTACCATCATATTCTTGGTTTGCAGGTAGAAATAAATATAAATATATCAATATAAAATACAACCAATTGCTATAGAAATATACCATAGTAACCTGGATAATGTTGCCTAAGTACCAAGACAGTCTTGGACGACTTCAATAATTGGGTGAAATCCCCAGAAAATGTACAATTCACCTTCCCCAAACCTCTCAAATAACCCACATTTCAGACAAAAATATGGTTCAAAACTCAGCTCATTTCAACCTAACCAAACAGATAACTAGAATCAATGCAATGATGAATATACTCGAATTCTTTTGTGTATTCTGAGTAATCTTTGCCTTTTTTGTATGTGCATGGCCTGTCGTGTATAGGACACTGTCCCGGGTATATGGTTTTATTTTTTGATATTTGCTAATCTATCGCATTCATAAGGTTATACCTTTTTTATTATTATATTTGTATAATTCTAATCATAATTCTAATCATAATTATAATCATAATTGTATTCGTGTCTACAATATCCTGCTTACGTTGTGATATATTTTCTATGAATATTTTTCTAATATTTTTCTATCTGATTTAAATCAGCTTTTCTGTGAATATTGTACTTCTTTGCATAATGTCTGGCTGAATAAACACCTTAAAACAAACAAACAAGTGACCTAGTATTGCCCAAATTGACTAAATCTGTACAGCTGTCAATTGTATGTTTTCTGAAAATCTGACCCAATCTGAATTTGGTCAGTCCCACATGCTTCCCCAATACCTTGGAACACACAGGCCTGGAAGATTGGTCAAAAAAATTGTAAATTTTCTGAAAATCTTACCCACATGTTGAGGTTCCCTCGGACAGCTTCAGTATTGAGCCGGTTGGGGTACCCTTCAACGTGCTTGTTGGTTCTTGTGCTGTACCAATAGACCAACAATGAACTTGTAGTCCCGCTGATCCACTGGCGATCCATATGGGTTAAATTTTTCAGAAAACATTTATAAATTCTGCTAAATTAGGCTGCAATTTTGCCAATTTAATACTAGGTAAATTCGAGTATATATATTCGAAACAAAACATTATTAGAACTACTTTTACCACCTCTACTTCCCGCGGGCGGCGCGGCCAGAGGTGGATATTCAACCGACCTTGCAGTGGTGGATATGGACCGACCGACCATTGCAAAAAAAATGTATAAGTAACATATCCTCTCCACATTGAAGCATGACATGGGTCGTCACTCAACCTTCCATTTGCTGATAGAACCATATGACATAACCAGACAAACAGAAAATTGAAGGCAGACCCAGTCTTTCGTGATACGCAGTCTGGAAAACGAAATCATAAACACCAACCTTATGAAGCACGTCCATGGTGGACATTACGTCGTTACACATGAATTTTGTTTGTTAAATGTCTGGCCTGTAAGCGAATAAAAAAAAACAAAAAAACCTTCTGTGACGGTGATCGTGAAGCTGGGCCTATATCCAAGCTAATAAATAATAAATATAGAATGGAACTCGCCTGTTGTTGGTTCTTATGCTGTACCAAACTTGTAGCCCAAGTCCCGCTGGTCCACTGGCGATCCATATAGTCGACAACTGGCTGCATTGCTGTGTTGTCAGTAGCTGGTATCCAACGATTCAGCTCAAAGAAGGCTTCAGTGTTCTACAGGCAGGGATAGGAGGAGTGAGTGAATGAGTGAGTGAGATTGGTTGCTTTACGCCCTTATCAACCCTTTGAAGTGTTGTATCAAGGGCGGGAGAGCTGAGGAGATGCTTGATATGTCGCAAGATAGGACCTTGCTTCACCAACATGATCTGAAATTAGAAAACAAGACGAGACGTATCCACTCCGAAAATCTGCAGAATTGGGAGAAACAAAATCCTACACAAAAACTTACCTGAAGACCGTTCTATAAATATCAGTACATATACCAACCTTTGTGAAGAGTCGCCCCCATTGCCAGTTCCTAAGTTTGAGGTAGGAGGCGCAGTTGCGCTGAATGATACGGATGGCATTTAACTGTTGCAGACGCTTCTGGTAGTTTCTACACAACAGAAATACATAAGACATTTTATAGTAATATCTCTGGATTTAATCAAATTAATTACGAATTCCTCAATGGAACAGATTTCTTTGTAGAAGCAGATTGCCAATGATTCTCCGGTACCGATATTTTCCTTCTATTGGCTTAGTATTAGTAATATTTACTCGTAGATCCCATCAAATCTCATCATTTATAAATGTTATACGTAATGGTTAGTTTTTACCTCCGGGTGAGACATCCGCGAGCATATGCCTGGAACTGGATGATGATGTCTGTGAGCTTCAGATCCCGATCCTCCTCTAGGTGCGCCAACACACCGGCACGGAAGAAAATCTTACTCTGACCGACCCTGTACAAGTTAGAGTCAAGCTCCAGAGCCTTATCTAAAAGTGGAGATACAATATGCATTTAGTACATTGGAAAGAAATTCTAGTTCAACGTCCAATACAATTTTACGTTTTCTCGTCCAATCAGAGATATAATCAGATTATCATACCAGCCTGTTGAAGTATATTATCGAAGTATATGATTTAATTTTTTAAAAAAAATTAAAAAAAAATTCTTTTTCTTATCGAAGGAAAAAAAATCTTTTTCTTATCAAAGGACTTTAAGAACTGAAACTATGATCTCGATCACTTCCTTTAGGCAAACACCTTGTAAGCTGTGAGTGTGTAGGCTTTTACTTTAATCCCAGCCAAGGAATTGATGAGAAAATGAGACATACCATCTTCTCGCAAGCCTTTTTGCCGTCCATGAAGCCTCGGGGGATGACATTGGGTGTGAGGAGCTCATAGCGCTGGTCCAACACTAAAGCGGCGTCAATCTTACCGGCCTAGAAAAGGGAATACACAACATTGCATCACAAATCTGCATTATTATGTATATAAAAGCAGGGCTTTACATACACGTGCAATCCGAATTCAATCCACATTTTAGCTATAGCATGTTTCCTAGTTCCCGAGACACAACCCAAACGTTGACTTTATTTATTATCTGCCGTGTTTATATAACGCTAGGGGTGGGACGGATATTTGTATACCTTTTTCTCGTGGTTGGGGATGATACAGCGTACAAAGTTGGGGCTCGTGTTGTTCAGTGTTTGCATCAGACGCTGTAGCTGTTCTTTATAAAGCTGACCCACTGTCTTGAACATTCCCTTCCTTGTACGGGCGCCGAAGGACGTGTCGGTAACTTGGGCGGCTCCCATACCTACTATCTCAGCAGCTGTTTGAATGATGAATAAAGTATATACATTTAATACAAATAATAAAACGAAATCAGACCCAACAAAACCAAACACATCCCATTCAAAACACTTCAGTGAGGACAGAGCGTAACGCTCTGTATTCATTTTTTATTTTGCAAACACCAGGTTATCAAAAAAAGTATGTATTTTCGCATGACATGCTAACGCAAATTTTCATGCACCGATGGTAACCGTTGATCAAAATAAATTACATCACTAAACTTACTTACAATCATGCTTGTTCGGAATGATTTAAAAATCAACTTTCAAAAAAGGGCATCAACACGGAACATGAACATATTACAAACTTATGATAATCAAGGAAAGGGGGATTTGGGGGCCAATGGCATTGGCAATGGGATAAAAATGGGGAAAACGTTAACAGACAACATTGATGGCCGTATGCCAAACCAATAATGACATAGGGACCGTTCTTTCCAACTTTTTAACAAAAGCAGGCAAACTCTAGCTGCGCGCGTTTTATAACACACACTTTACGTACACTTTCCTCCGCCTTTATGCATGGCCTTGTTTTTTGTAGTCAGCACTGGTACTAGAACTATAACGGGAGACAGAAAGCGAAGGGTAATAATAGGGCGCAGAGAAATTTGAGCGAGTTACATATTTTTGCTCAGCTCATCCAGCTATTCTCAACTGGATCTACTTCACTAGGGCACGTTGAAAAATAGAAGTAAACATGAAATGGAAGAAAAGGAAATAGAAGGAAAGAAAAACAGAAGATAGCAGCTACATGAAGTAAAGACAATCGACAATCTTTCTAAAACAAAAACTGAGAGTAGATGACATACGATCCTTCCAAATTGTGCGAACGAAGTCGTCGGATGATGCTTGGAAGAGGCTGACAACGTTTTCGTTCAGTGGATCCATATTCTTCAGCAACCATTGGTCACAACAATAGTCGACCTGAAAAAATATTCATCTTAGGTTAACATTTTTTGTTCACATGATTTTGTTGTGTAATTGATGATTAAAAAGGCATCAGCATGACTACAGTAGGAAAGTGTTGTTGAATACGGTCAACATAAAATATGGAACTTACTTTTCCTGCGTAGTGAATAAGGCTGAAGCTGGCTTTTTCTCTGAAGTCTGGCTTTTGGAACTTGGGGTGAGCGGAGTGCTGGGCTGTCAACTTGTCTACAAGTGTCTTGTCGGTGGATTTGGGGAACCAACACTCTTCATCAACAAGAGCGAAGATTCCAAGGGGCTAAAACAGTAAGCAAAAGATATTTGTTTCGAAACGCGAAAATACATACTCAAAGATGGTTTTTTCCTGGTACTTTTTAGGGCTAGATTAAATATCGAGTTCGGTATAAGTTAAAATATGTCCATCTAAAAGGAACTGCCTTACCTTTTCGAGGAGATCGATTGTTGGTTGCAAGTCAAGGCCGAAGTCAATGAATGTGCACTGTATTGGTGCAGCGTATAGTAAGTAGGCCGTCGTCCCAACCGCGTAACTTTCGCCTACAAATTGCGGTGAATGAAGCCTCCTCGAGCTAAACTATAGGCTAAACAAGTTAAATTTACTTTTTAACATCCAAATAGAGTGTGTAATAAATAGCAAATGGCACTCTGTTCATCGTGCCATTTGCTATAAAAATTGAACTATTGATTGATAGATGCCTGAGAGGTTATAACCTGGGTCGGCTTGCTTGTGTTTACTCTTTTTGGATTATTGTTGAAATTGGATCTATATAGATATATAGTGTGTATTCCATGGGAATATATTTATAAATCAAAGAAGGGCGCGGCGGACTGGATGGGACGTCACTACGACGATCGTCAGGGCGACTCGAATGGTCGTCAGGGTGAAGGCTGCGTTTCAGTGACGGTGCGTCAGTCGCCATTTCTCCAAGCCTTCCCACGGTCGAGGAGGATTCAAAAAAAATTTTAAACGAGAGAAAATTCGTCCTCATCTGTCGGGATGGCTACCATAAACTGTTCGGTTTGTCTGCAGAGTCACAAGGAACCTGCATGTCAACCCAAGGAGGAAGCGGCTACAGGAATTTCGATTTTAGAGATCGCCAAAAACCTGGAGATTGATCCTACAACATCGGTCAGGGGTTCTGCTGAATATCAGACCTGGTTGGAGTCCATGGTTGCTGCCCAACAGGACAAGATGGATCGTTTGGAAATAGAGACTAAAACTTGTGCGTTGGAGGCTCAACTAGTCCGAATGAACATTTCATCGCGTTCACCAAGATCCCCAGGGGCCCCGCGCGGCTCGCAGCCCCTGGATAGCTCACCGCCATATATAACGCGGTGCCTGGATTTGACGCGCATTCCTGACCTCGCCAAGTTGCGGCCCGAGAGCCACCTGATCACCGAAAAGAAACCAGAGCAGATGACCATCCGTGAGTTGTTATTTGGCTGTATGTCGGTAATTAACTATTTAATTGCAAATGATGTCGACCCAATGGGATACGGGCTCCATATGTCCTTCATAGCCAACAAGGCCATCAGTAAAGATTACGTAAAACTGGCATTGATTAGGTATGAAAAAGCAGTCACAGACGCGGTTTTAGATGGAAAACTACGAGATTGGGTGCATGTGGAGACCCAACTCGCAAGCACCTTCTTTAGCCCGGAAAATATGAAGGCTTTCGCCACGATCAAAAATCTGTCTGCTTCATCCGGCCAGCGTTACGCACGCAAGGTCGTGGTCAGACCTGCGCGCCGTATGGCGGGTGAAGATAAATATGACCCACTTTTTGATTTCGAACATTGGCCAGCAGACATTTGTTGGGTGTACAACTACCAGCATCCCACAAAGAAATGTCCCGTACCCTGCAAAAGGAAGCACATCTGTGCTCTGTGTTTGTCAACCAGCCATACGGCCGACGTGTGCCAGTCGCGCACTAGCTCCTTTCGGTGGTCGGACGTCTCCGGAGGTGGAGGCGCGGAGTAGTGATCTTCAAAACAAAGATGGCGGCGCCTCTCTTCCGGTGAGTGACAATATCCATTCGGCCTCTTCAAATTCCATCCTGTCGGAGCCGGATTTTGACACTTTGATACACCTATGCCGGGAGAAGGTATCCGACCATGTTCTCCAGGGAGTGGTCTCCCAGTTAAAGCCTGCAGCTTGGGCTAACCTTCTTTGTTTGGATAATGCATGGGACCCGGACTCGCACTACGTGCTTGACGGCATTTTATTTGGCTTTCGCCTGCTAAACAAAAACTTAGACATTCGGGGTTATTCTGCTAGAAACTACAGGTCGTGCTACACTGTAGACTCTTTCAATAAGCTAAATAATTTAATCACCTCCGAAATCAGAACAGGGAAACTCTCAGTGACGGACTCAGCCCCTATGTGCATCCACGCCATCGGTGCAGTACCCAAACCAGACGGAGGGGTACGGCCGATAACTGACTGTAGTCTCCCAGAGGATTTATCTGTGAACAATTTCGCCAATGAAGTGGTTTCAAGGTTCAGTTTATTATCGATCGACGACGTATCTATGTTAATTCCACGTGGTGCCCTAATGGGAGTGGTGGATTTGGCTAGTGCGTATCGATCTCTCCTCCTTCATCCTTCACAAAGAACCTATTTTGGCCTGACTTGGGAAATAGAGGGAAAAGACACCTTTTTAATTGACAATGCTGTGTGCTTCGGTGCCTGCGCCGCCCCCTTCGTGTTTCACCGTGTTACGGATTGTGTCTCACGTATGTTAATTCGGCGCGGGTACCACTGCAGGAGCTACCTGGATGACTTTATTTACTGGGGCGACACAATGGAGATGGCTCTAAATACTCAATCTTTCCTCTTATCAGTATTACGCAGGTTAGGTTTCTACATCTCATGGAAGAAAGTGTCCGGACCGTCACAAGTGTGTAGGTTTCTGGGCATCATCCTGGACTCCAGGTCTATGACACTTAGCCTCCCAGAGGATAAAATGGTAAAACTTCGATCTGAGCTAAAATTCTTCTCAGGCCGGAAGAAGGCCACTAAAACTCAACTCCAACGCCTGGCAGGGGTATTATCGCACTGCGGCAAAGTGATATCTGGAGGGCGTATATACATCAACGCCGTATTCGACCTGCTAAAATCAATGTCTTCATCAGAAAAACGACGCCTGTCTCCAAGCATGTTGTCAGATCTCCACTGGTGGCACGTACACATGAGCAGTTTCAATGGCGTGTCATGCATGAGATCTCCAGCCACAGCGGACTGGGACTATGTGGCGTGGATATCATCCTCATCCTTTGCGAGCTCCCTAGGTGGTGTAACATTTGGTGGCTCATACGCTCTGGCTGATATGGACTTCGTCGGTTTTCAGCTGGGTGTCTCCCCGTGTGCCATTAACCTTCCCACGTGTTGTTTTACAAGTCCATCATCTCGTGAACTGTGCTCCTTAGCCGCCATGCTCCACTATGCCCTTCCTTCTTGTGACTACAACGATAGTGCCATCTTAGTCATTTGCAACACGCAGGCCTGTACTCACATGCTGGCTAAAGGGAGAGCCCTGTGTCCCCATTTAGTCGACATTCTGAAATACATCTTTCATGCCTGCTATGTAAAAAATATTTCACTTGTTCCATCAACTATATCTTCTCTACAGGCAAACTAGACGCCGAGGTACGCAGGCTGCAATGGGACGCCAGGGCCGCCACTACAAAATCTGTGAGATCCAGCCAATGGAATCAGTATTACAAGTTCTGCGAGTCCAGCGGCCAGGATCCCCTACCTGTATCTCAAATAGTCGTGGCAAGATACCTAGCTCACATGGCGAGCGGGAAGAAAATGTCTTGAAAATGTCTTTATCGTCGTGTGCGGATTTTGTGACGATGCTGATAAATCGTATTATCCGGAATGGGAACATCCCAAGTAGTTGGAAGATTGCACCGATCAAGCTACTTCCAAAGCAAGGTGATCTATGTGACATCAATAATGTACGAGCTATAACTATTGTCCCTGTCCTAAGTAAACTCCTTGAGAGAGTAATTTATGATCGTTTGTATAATTTCTTAGAAGCTACAGAGTACTTTTACGAAGGACAGTACGGCTTTAGGAAAAAGTTATCAACTGATGATGCGGTGTATGACACCTTGGAGTTTGTATGTAAAAATGTTGATGAAGGGAAATCGGTGGCCGCGGTATATTTTGATATTTCCAAGGCGTTCAATTCCGTAAATCATACACTGCTACTTGGAAAATTGAGGAAATTGGGATTGGGCCAATTTTTAATGGGTGTATTGGAAAACTTCCTGGCAGAGAGAGGACAGTACTTATGCATGAACGATCTGGTGAGCAGGACTGAGTCCGTAAACAGTGGAGTGCCTCAGGGCTCACTGTTAGGACCTCTCCTGTTCTCCATTTTCATTAATGATATAAGGTCTTGTAATTTTCCAGGAAAACTCCTTTTATACGCTGACGACTCTGTTATTCTGATGGAGGGGCTCGATTCTGATACCCTGCACCGGAAGGCAAAGGCAGCTCTGATTTTATACGAAGGATGGTGTCAGACAAATTGTTTACGAATGAATGTTAAGAAAACAAAATACCAGTTGTTCGGTAAGAGAGCCGTAACGAATAATTTCAACCCCTTGGTGATGTCCGGATCCGTATTAGAGAGAGTGAAGTCGTTTAAATACCTTGGTGTAATTATTAATGAGAACCTCTCTTGTAAAGACCAGGTCGAGAAGCAAATTAGAACAGCTAGTTGGAAAATCGCTGAGATTAGAAGAAGACGCAAATTCATGAATGAGGACTTGTGTGGAATGATGTTGAAAACATATGTTCTCCCAGTATTAGAATTTGGGAACTTCCTCCAACTCTGTTCCGGGGCAAATCTAAAGAAAAGGTTGCAAAAAGTCTGGAATAGGGGCCTACGATTAGCTTACGGGCGGGATTTGTCAAACAATGAAATAACTGCGAGATCCGGTTTACTCCCCCTCTATCAGCGAGCTGAAATTGCAACTCTGAAATTGTTTTTCAAGCGCAAACTGCGTTATGAACCGTTAGTGAACATAAATCACCAACTAAGGAACAGAGAGATGAGTAAGTTCAAAATTGAGAGGGCGCGAACCGAAAGATATAGAGGCAGTGTGTTTATCCGTGGCAAACGCTTATGGAACAGTCTGTCTATTGGTCTAAGAACAGAAGACGACATTGACAATTTTGTAACAGCGCTGAAAAATGAGTGGCGCCAGCGGTATGAAAACTTTCAAAATTTGTGATGTAAATTTGCGAGATCAAAGAGTATCCGCAGTTGGTATGATCTGATTACAGAATATCTCTTTTAATTTTAACCGGTGTAAGTAAAGGAATGATAGTATAAATATTTAGAATAAATGTAATACACCAAATATTGATAACTCAACAGAAATTGACAGATTTGTAATATGTCTAGTATGAAATGAATTGTCCCATTACGAAGTTTTTTATGATATAGTAATAACTCTGACTCTTGTATAGTGGTTTCGGAGAGTAATCGATGGTATAAATTTTATTATTTCTTTCTGTATAAATTTATGATCTCCCTAAGAGGTCGGTAGATCTAGATAATTAGTCAAGGCACCGTATGAAGTACGTCCATGGTGGACATTTACGTTTTTACATATGAACTACTGTTGTTAAATGTCTTTGGCCTGTAAGTGAATAAAAAAAAAAAAAAAAAGATTTTCAACTGTCTTTATTAATGAGGGGCATTAAACGCTCTTCAACATCGTTGGAATCTCCGAAAGACCCCCTCCTTCCTCATGATCTCGTCAAAATCTTCCAGCAGGTTGACCTTGGGGCTGACATGGAATTCGCCACTTGGGTGGGTGTGCTGCTATGTTTCCGCACTCTTCTGCGTAAATGCCATGTCTTTCAATCTGAAGGCAACAACCATCTGCTCACCAGAAGTGACATCAAATTCGACAGTGATTGGGTTCTTGTCTCAGTAGGATCTTCGAAAACTGACCAGCTAGGGGCTCGCCCTTTCATATCCCCAGTACGTCGTTGTGCTTCCGACCTGTGCCTCTTTAGGGCGCTCTCTTCTCTTATCGACAGGCACCCTGCAGCCCTTTCAGCTCCTCTTATATCGACCAAAGGGGGTTCTCCTGTCCCTTACACCACGGGCCTTCGGTTGCTCAAAAAGTGGGCGGAATCAGCGGGTGTCAAGAAAGATATCGGTCTGCATAGCCTGAGACGAGGATCGGCGACTTTCATGCATCTACAGGGAGTAAACTTGCAGGACATACGCATGGCGGGGGACTGGCAGTCCCTAGCTGTACTTAAATACTTGTCTGCTCCTCTTCCACATTGCCAGGACATTGAGTCCAAGGTTGCCCGAGCCCTGGCTTCTCTTCCTTAACTACCTCTATATATAAAATCTAAAAATCTAAAAACTGGGTTCTGGGCCAAGCTCTGCATCTCTCCTCCCTCAACTTGGATTACTGAGAGTTGATGCCACTTATTACATTTGACTATGCATGAACTAGACATTCCTATTCTTAAATGAATTCACTATTTCTAATTAAATTAACTATTCATGTAATGGGCGAGACATGTCCACTTGAAATGATGTGCTGTTATCTTACATTATCAATTCATGTTATTTACTTCCCCCCAGAAGCTTCTGAACTGTGTCCCTTTCCTTGTCTATTTCTATGGAGTTTTTCAGAAATAACAACCTTGAAGACACAATGTTTTTTCGCGTGATTTATAGTGTGTATTCCATGGGAATATATTTATAAATCAAAGAAGGGCGCGGCGGACCGGATGGGACGTCACTACGACGATCGTCAGGGCGACTCGAATGGTCGTCAGGGTGAAGGCTGCGTTTCAGTGACGGTGCGTCAGTCGCCATTTCTCCAAGCCTTCCCACGGTCGAGGAGGATTCAAAAAAAATTTTTTTTTTTTCCTTTCTCTTTGATAAAGGGGCGCAAGCTCTGCATCTCTCCTCCCTCAACTTGGATTACTGAGAGTTGATGCCACTTATTACATTTGACTATGCATGAACTAGACATTCCTATTCTTAAATGAATTCACTATTTCTAATTAAATTAACTATTCATGTAATGGGCGAGACATGTCCACTTGAAATGATGTGCTGTTATCTTACATTATCAATTCATGTTATTTACTTCCCCCCAGAAGCTTCTGAACTGTGTCCCTTTCCTTGTCTATTTCTATGGAGTTTTTCAGAAATAACAACCTTGAAGACACAATGTTTTTTCGCGTGATTTATATAAACCTCACGCATTGTCATAACTTGAACTGTGCGTCGGTGTTGGTTTTAAGATATATGTATTGTTCTTACTTTGTATGTCATGTACAGCCATTATGATAGTTACTATATGGATTCTCCATTTTTTTCATGATATAAACTCGGATTTGTAAGAGTTAGCGACGACTGAGATATAGTGTATTTGTTACATAATGTTTTTTGCTGAATAAAAATATTTAAATACAAATACATCCCCATATACCAGGTCTTGACACCAGACAGTTGTTGAAGCTGTGTATCCGTTGCACTGTATATCAGATGTGTGGCAGTTTCCACCCCAATATCGTGTCTCAGGAAGCAATCTGTCACTGCCTCAGCATTGATCTAAAATATAATGTGAAATGATAAGTCAATATATTTCATGAAGAGCTCAATATATCTCAACAGAAGGTTTGGGCTATTCCATATTATCAGTATGCTATATGGGTAAGATTTTCAGAAAATGTACAATTTGCGGCTGTACACATTTAGTAAATTCTGCTAAATTCTGCTACGATTTGGTCAATACTAGGTAAACTCGAGTATATTCGGCATTGCATTGATTCTAGCAATCTGTTTGGTTAGGTTGAACTGTATTTTGAACTTTATTTTCATCTGAAATATGGGTTATTTGAGAAGATTGGTGAAGGTGAATTGTACATTTTCTGAAAATCTGACCCATATATATAGAGAGAATGCGCATACCCGAAAATTTATTGGGACGAGATTCCTCCGCAGGAGCCTACGGCATATGCGCCTCTTGTTCCATTCTATATTTATTATATGCCCTTACAATGCTACTAAATATTAAATGAAAATCATCAGACATTTAATCATCGTCATTTATTAAAACCCTTTCTCCCTGATCAACTCCCGCCGAATCATTATGACTGCATGGGAACTAGGCCAAGTCACATCTTCCTCGTTTCCCGAGTGGCTTCTCTTAAAAAAACTTTTAAGAGATAATTATTTATTGTTTACTTGATTTACTAACAATTCATAGCTCACATATAAATACTGCTTTCATATCCTGCACCTCTCGAGAGGGCACATATAATAAAGTGTATTATTACATGTATACATACATATATGCTATATATAGGCCTGGCCTGCGCATCTCTCCGTCTGGTATGAAAGGGTTCAGGAAAGCTACGCCTAGCCCGAACAGAAGCCGAATCCGAAGATAGTATATAGTCACCAGTCCGAAGTTGGGTAAACCACCTGCAGTGGTACAGGGTGCTGAATGGAAGCATTACCGAGCAAACCCTGTAATTTACTGTGATGCCCTCGGACTCAGATGATGAAGAGTTGGGTAAACTGAAGGCCGAGGTCCCGGGCCGAGGTCAGATCCTGGCGCCATGCTTATACAGTGCAAGGCCAGTCTATGCACGATGCCCGTGAAACTATTGATCAGCTCATTGAGCAGAATCAAGACCTTCAACACACGCTGGCTCAAGTGACAGACGATTGTACTGCTACCACACATGAGTTGATGGTAGAGAATGAAAAGTTAAGAACCGGGGCCGCCAGGGTTGAAGATAGGTATCGTCTGAGAAACGCTTATGACGATGTAGTGAATGAGGTAGAGGATCTGAACATATGGAGCTCACCTCCAAGGATGCATGTGGAATCTCCACCTTATGGTGTTGAGGAACCACATTATCCTAATGAAGGGGGTGGGTCGTATATTCTCCTCACTCCTAAGCATTTTCAGAGCGACCGATCCACTCGGGTAGAAATGCCCGAGAATCTTAAGTTGTCTGAAGCAGCAGGTGGGCAGCCTTTGACTAATCCTAGTACGCCGTGTTGGTTACCTGTGATTAGTCCGCGCACTAAAGGGTTGAACACCAGTTACTCCACTGCAGAAGAGGGCTGGTACAACTAGAGAGCAGCTGAAGGAGAGCTAAGGAGACGGTGACATTCATTGCCTCTTCTCCAGTTCATGGTGGGGAAGGAGGTAAGCCATATGCTGGAGCGCACTCCAGTATAAGCTAGTATAAAGAGGCCAACTGCTTCTACGACCTATGTGAGGGGACATGTTGACAATAGTCAATATGTAAGAAAACCTGATCAGCAATGGGTAACAGTTGAGGGAGTGCCGGAAAATTCTGGTGTCCATATGACTGAAATTCAGGAGATCAGAACCTCTCCAGGTCGTAATACTACTCGATTTCGTGACAAATCAGTGGTGCAAGGCTTAAAATATGAAGGTGCTATGGGTATGGAACTCACCTTTCGGTATCAGTTCCTGGCGACGAAAGTTAATCATGCCCCGAAGCCGGCATTGATTAAGAACTGGGATTCCAAGGACACTTGGCGGACACATCTCGATGCTGTTGCAGATGCTGTTGGTATTCCTTTGGAAGGAGCTGCAGCTGAGGCATCCCAGATTAGGAGATGCAGAAATGCAAATGCCAGAGAAAGGGCCTTGATACAGGTCAGCCAGGCGCTAGCATTGCAGGACTCTGACGACGATGATCAGTCCGAAGGTCTTGGCAATGCAGTAGTGCAGGCTGTCCAGACTTGGCAAGGGAAAGGAAAGAAGAAAGGAAGTTCCTCTGCTCAGCATTCGACGACTACTGCTGGGGTGTAGGGGCAAAGAACCTTCCAGGTTCGGAGGTGCTACTTCTGTAGTGAAGAGGGACATTTCACCTCGGCTTGTCCCAAGAAAGTGGCTACAAACCTAAAATGATACACTGTTTTAAATGAAAAGTATTTGGTCAATACAATTCGATTTAATTCATATGATATACAGGTATGGTATAGTTGGTAACATGATACCGGTACTGCGGGGATTTTTCTTTGATAGGGATGGGTGGAAGACGGAATTCCATTAAACATCTCGAAATCTGTTAACTCCTCCTTAAAACAACAGCTGGTGGCTCTGGCCGGCCCACCCGATTTTGGAGATACCTCCTCCTGTCTTAGCTTTAACCCTTTTCCCTCCCTCACTTTGGTAAAGTATAGAGCAGCTCTTCCCTGAAACACATCACATACAACAGGCAACAAGGGTTAAAGTAGTGAGAGGGTTTCAGGTTTCGCGCCACGTTCCGGTCTACCGCCGGAGGCGGTGGCGCAAATCAGGGAGACGATCTTAACGACCAAGGAGACGACCAAACCATAAGGCATTTTCGCACTGTATTCCACGGGAACCATGATCAGAACTATAGCCCTGGGTATATCCTGAACATTTGGGAAGGCTACTCCCATTATGAAGAAAATAATCAACTCCAACCGATTAACACTGGAATTCCCCTGAGGAAAAAAATCGTTAATATTGGCATATCAATTATTAAGATTTACAATTATTTCAAAATATCATGTATTCAAGACTAGATTTAGCAGGATGAATTTTCATTGTTGTTAAGATTTTTCCATTATTATGGTACGATTAATTAATCTATTAAACTTCTTTAAAAAGACCTGATGAAGAGCAAGATAGTTCGACAGCTAGTATAAATAAAATAACCCACAAAAACCAACACTTTGGGATTATTCCTCAACTATACATACATACAACTAAGAGATTAACCGGGATCCCTGCTATACAACGAAGACCAACTCCTCTCGTTATATCTTTAAAAAGATGTTGAATGGCGACAATATCACGGATGGCGACTTTTACTTCATTTCTGATCATAGCAGAGCAATATCCCATGATAAAGGGGTTTTCATGCAACAATTTTCTAAATATGCATGGAAGATACATAGAGGTGGGGGGGGGGGGGGTGTCCCCATGCTTCATTTTCACGACAGAAACCATTTCTGATGGTTAGAATAATTAATGTAAAGTCATTTCAAAAGATATTACTTATTATGTAAAATTCTCCCCAATGGTGGAATAGACCATTCGCAAGCAATTTTTAGTTGGTTATGAATGGCTAGCTCAGAAAGTGTACACAAAGTCATATTTCATTACCCAATATGTTCTGCGAAAGAAACATACATATTTGGTCGATTCTCATGAAATGGTTCCAAATGGGTATTTTGGGGAAGGTAATTGAAATGAAATGAAATTGCTATTATAGGTGCTCCGTATTTTATTGTCCCTGAAACTGCGTTTCTTATGTATGAAAATTGTGGAATTGTGGAAAATTATTGGAAATATACCCTAAAATGTATTGCTCTATGGACGGTGATGGTCACAGAAATATTCGTTGTCATTTCATTCAATTATAGAAAAATAAAATGATTAAAATTTCACATGATTCTAAAGAAGAAAACAAGCTATTTCGAATGGTATATAGGAAACAAACCTACATCCATTGAATCATTATGAAAATCAATGAAGAAGTACCGTCATGGACGTTGACGGGGGCCGTCTTAGAAACTTAGATCTTGAGATTAATTAGAAATGTTGATCGATTTGTTTTTCTGTTTCAATGCACCCATGTGTCCACTATTCATCATTGGATGATATTTTAGTTAATCACAGCCTATTATCAGCGTCACGGACGGTGACGGCCATACTGGATTATAGATTTCTCTCTTCCTCGGTGTAACTAATCCCAGATTTTAGTGCACAATTTTTCCGTGGATTATTCACCATAAAACTTTTGGCACATAAATAAACAAACATGTCCATGTAATCTTTATTAATTTTAGGAATGATATATTTGATATTTTGGATGGAAGATATATTTTCAGTATATTTAATGGCCCTAATTTCCTAAATATTCATCACAGGTATGGAAAAGTAGGTACGCATTCGTTCAGAATATAGAGTCTGATAACATAGAAATATTAATTATAAGACATGACTACACAGGAAAGATCTTGTAAAGATGACATTTTCCCATTTGGGACCATTTCATGAGAATAGACCATATAAAATCTTCGGGTGGCTTTTTTTGATGTGTATCGAATAGAATTAAAGCAAATTTAATGAAAATTTAGAATTTCTTTACTGTTAATATTGATATTTCAATGTGGTGATGTTAGGCGACCTGCTATTTTTTCCCATTTCTGCATATTTCTCACCTATTATGTTTTCCCTTAGGGGCCTACAGAATCGCCCCCAGAATCAGGCCAGCGTGGTAGGATTTCCTTGGAGGAAAGCAGTGAAATGGAAACTGTCGGCGAGGCGCTTCTAAAGATGGGGCTGCCACTGCAAAGGAAGGCAAAACAAGCATGTTAATCGAGGCCAATAGGAGGGAAAACCATTAATCAATCTAAATGATTCCGAGAGGGACCTTTGCAAGAGATTAAGATATGAACTGGTCCATCATAATAGGTTATAATACAAACCACTGAGCATTAAAATGAAATTGCTTTTGTTTTCGGGCAAACTGTCAAACTCTTCGATAAGATTCTTACTCACACAGATATGATAAATTTGGACTTCTTATATCTTTTAGTAGTATTTCAATGCTTTACAAAGCTGTGATATGTCCATTTCAGTGGTCGGCGACTTGGTTTATTTCCGTATTGGGTCAGATTTTCAGAAAATGTACAATTGACCTTTACCAAACATTTCAAATGACCCAAATTTAAGAGAAAAGTGGCGTTCAAAATATAGTTTAAAGCAATGAAAGGAGACATTGTTTATCAACACAATGCCAGAGACACTCTGATATACACATTATTCATAATTGTTTAGTATAATTTAGCAAAAGTTTCCGAATTTGTAGAGCTGCCGATTGTACATTTTCTGAAAATCTGACCCAATTCTCGATAACTCGATTACAGTTATGGTGTGCATAGTTAATAACACCAGTGATAATTGTCGCCCCCACCACTACCCAGAAGCCGTCAAAGACGCTACCGATTTCAGTGCTAAAACAAAACATTTGTTAAACAATGGACTCCTGTCGTCAATTTTTTATGAATTAGGAAAATTCTAAGCCTGCTTTTTGCTGACATCGTTGCGATTCTTTTGGTGTATAACATTCGTTTATACCTCGAATACATACTTTTCTGTAAGCAATGGAGTACGCAGAACTATAGTGCAGCACCACTTCCCTAGCATTTGACAATAGCTAGACGTAGCAGTTGAAGGATGCACTGCGTCCAGATAGTATAACCGCGCGAGGGTAGGAGTGTTTTGCATGGTTAGTATTAGGCTATATTTATATATTAAATGTTTGTTAAATTGATTTTTACTGCAACTTTCAACGCCTACCTATTTGGGCTGCTTCGAAGCTTACACTGACATGGCCACGTGCGCATGCGAATGAAATCTTATTTCACTTGCAATTATTTTTATTTTATCTTCTCTTCCTGACAGGTCATGGGTACAAATGGTGAAAGATTTCTGTGTGCTGAAGATTATACTGGTGCTCGTGACTACGCCACCCGTCCCGGGAATATCATGGTTACTGTAATTGTAATTGTAATGAATAAAAAATTAATATTTCTTTAATTTCTGCTTATATTCATGGTTGAACAGGTGTACATGGGTTGGGTTATTGCTTTAAAGACTGTACTGTCGATATATTTTTTAAAAAAATGACAATTTCTCTTGAAAAGGGATCATTGGGCGATTTTCAGCTATGTCCAAAAGTTTGTAATGTCCTCAATGAATAAAAAATAAATATTTCTTTAATTTCTGCTTATATTCATGGTTGAACAGGTGTATATGGGTTGGGTTATTGCTTTAAAGACTGTACTGTCGATATTTATAAAAAAAAATGTCAATTTCTCTTGAAAAGGGATCATTGGGCGATTTTCAAATATGTCCAAAAGTTTGTAATGTCCTCAATGAATAAATAATAAATATTTCTTTAATTTCTGCTTATATTCATTGTTCAGCAAGCTAGTATACATGGGTTGGGTTATTGCTTTAAAGACTGTACTGCCGAAATTTTTTTTAAAAATGACAATTTCTCTTGAAAATTGATCATTGGGCGATTTTCAGCAATGTCCAAAAGTTTGTAATGTCCTCAATGAATAAATAATGAATATTTTTTTAGTTTCTGCTTATTTTCATGGTTGAACAGGTGTATATGGGTTGGGTTATTGCTTTAAAGGCTGTACTGTCTATATTTTTTTTAAAAATTGACAATTTCTCTTGAAAAGTGATCATTGGGCGATTTTCAGCAATGTCCAAAAGTTTGTAATGTCCTCAATAATTAAAAAATAAATATTTCTTTAATTTCTGCTTATATTCATGGTTGAACAGGTGTACATGGGTTGGGTTATTGCTTTAAAGACTGTACTGTCGAAATATTTTTAAAAAATGACAATTTCTCTTGAAAATTGATCATTGGGCGATTTTCAGCAATGTCCAAAAGTTTGTAATGTCCTCAATGAATAAATAATGAATATTTTTTTAGTTTCTGTTTATATTCATGGTTGAACAGGTGTATATGGGTTGGGTTATTGCTTTAAAGGCTGTACTGTCTATATTTTTTTTAAAAATTGACAATTTCTCTTGAAAAGTGATCATTGGGCGATTTTCAGCAATGTCCAAAAGTTTGTAATGTCCTCAATAATTAAAAAATAAATATTTCTTTAATTTCTGCTTATATTCATGGTTGAACAGGTGTGTATGGGTTGGGTTATTGCTTTAAAGGCTGTACTGTCTATATTTTTTTTAAAAATTGACAATTTCTCTTGAAAAGTGATCATTGGGCGATTTTCAGCAATGTCCAAAAGTTTGTAATGTCCTCAATAATTAAAAAATAAATATTTCTTTAATTTCTGCTTATATTCATGGTTGAACAGGTGTACATGGGTTGGGTTATTGCTTTAAAGACTGTACTGTCGAAATATTTTTAAAAAATGACAATTTCTCTTGAAAATTGATCATTGGGCGATTTTCAGCAATGTACAAAAGTTTGTAATGTCCTCAATGAATAAAAAATAAATATTTCTTTAATTTCTGCTTATATTCATGGTTGAACAGGTGCATGGGTTGGGTTATTGCTTTAAAGACTGTACTGTCGAAATATTTTTAAAAAATGACAATTTCTCTTGAAAATTGATCATTGGGCGATTTTCAGCAATGTCCAAAAGTTTGTAATGTCCTCAATGAATAAATAATGAATATTTTTTTAGTTTCTGTTTATATTCATGGTTGAACAGGTGTACATGGGTTGGGTTATTGCTTTAAAGACTGTACTGTCGAAATATTTTTAAAAAATGACAATTTCTCTTGAAAAGGGATCATTGGGCGATTTTCAGCAATGTCCAAAAGTTTGTAATGTCCTCAATAATTAAAAAATAAATATTTCTTTAATTTCTGCTTATATTCATGGTTGAACAGGTGTGTATGGGTTGGGTTATTGCTTTAAAGGCTGTACTGTCTATATTTTTTTTAAAAATTGACAATTTCTCTTGAAAAGTGATCATTGGGCGATTTTCAGCAATGTCCAAAAGTTTGTAATGTCCTCAATAATTAAAAAATAAATATTTCTTTAATTTCTGTTTATATTCATGGTTGAACAGGTGTATATGGGTTGGGTTATTGCTTTAAAGGCTGTACTGTCTATATTTTTTTAAAAAATTGACAATTTCTCTTGAAAAGTGATCATTGGGCGATTTTCAGCAATGTCCAAAAGTTTGTAATGTCCTCAATAATTAAAAAATAAATATTTCTTTAATTTCTGCTTATATTCATGGTTGAACAGGTGTACATGGGTTGGGTTATTGCTTTAAAGACTGTACTGTCGAAATATTTTTAAAAAATGACAATTTCTCTTGAAAATTGATCATTGGGCGATTTTCAGCAATGTACAAAAGTTTGTAATGTCCTCAATGAATAAAAAATAAATATTTCTTTAATTTCTGCTTATATTCATGGTTGAACAGGTGTACATGGGTTGGGTTATTGCTTTAAAGACTGTACTGTCGATATTTATAAAAAAAAATGTCAATTTCTCTTGAAAAGTGAAAATTTCCAACCGATCCGTGCGGCAGCGAGAGGGAGAGTGCCGGACCGCGGGAAAGCTGGTTGCTTGGTTACCAACAACATTCAGGTGGCAGCACAATCAATATATATACATTATATATTTGGGTAACATATAAGGGTAGATATAATAAGGGTGTTAACAAAATGTTATTGCTCCACAGCTTTCCTGTCAAAAAATCTCCATCGGCCGATAACACAGCATATCAATCCAACTGCTAACTTCCCAGCAATCTATTTAATAAAGAAAGCTATCAGTTACAGTGCTCAGTTAATCAACTAATCAAAACACTATTATCACTTATTTTGTAATGATGACCGGTCTGTAAATATTCTTATGTCAACAAATGATAATAACAATGTTGATGTTCTTGGGATTTTATGAAATAAAAAATGAAATGACATCGCAATAATAATCTTGTTATAATAATTGCTAGATTTCATTTTTAAATATTGGAATACTAACGAAGAATTCAATATATAATAGATTTACTTAGAAAAATATTTCCTTTCGTTACTGTTACTTACTTACCAAAAGGTTTTGAATGGGTAGTCATTTATAATTAAATTTTACAGTTTTTTTGTTTTTTTTAAAGATTTTATTTATCCAGCATCTCAAGACATGAATCACAGTAAAACAGTCGAGAACAGGTAACACTAGTAAATTGTGGCCTTCTACCTGCTGCTGCAGTTAACTGAGACTTACTTAGAATTTGAGGTTTAATCTCTAATTATGTTGAGGACATCACGGTGTGGTACGAGCTTTTCCATCGCCAGGTGGTTTACTGCTGAAAGTAAATAACTAAGTGGTTAAATATTTTATTCATTGCTTTCCCTAATAATTATAATTATCTTTTTTTTTATTTATGCACAGCGACGTAACTTAAAATGTGCCCGTCTATTTGGCGACGCAACGTCGTCGACATAGAAACACTGCCTATCAACATGCCTGACATAGAATCAACACTCCTGTGAAGGAATATGACAGATTGTTCACTGTTTTCGTGGACGCTGGGAAAAAGCAGGTTAGGAACAACGGAAAGGAAATGGGTTAGGAAGAGACTGACTGGGAGGGGTTTCTGCGAACTATTAGGGGGTTTAACAATAAAACCAGCCATCTAGATGTATGTAAGTTTCAATTGGCATAAACACATGCAGTGGTGTATACTACCATCGACAAATAGTGGAATAGACATGTTCTAATAGATAAGATAACTCTAAGCATTACGGTACATAGAAACGGCAAAACCCACCTGGTTGGGATAATTCTGGGGTTGTTGGTAAGCCTGGACGGATCCAGAAGCAGTAGAAAACTGAGGATGTTGTTGTTGCTGTTGCTGTTGCTGTTGCGGCATTACTAGCAGGGTGGAGCTGGTATTGGGCCAAAGCTACTACAGTCAGTGGTCCTCCTTCTGGGATGGGGGATCCTTGGGCGGGAGACACTCCTCATTGAGGCTGACCTTGATGATAACCTGTCGGGAACAGGATAAAATGATACACAATGAAAAAGGAAAGCCCTAATTTTCAACATAATTATCTACCCTTCTTATCAGTCCCGAAAAATAGATGCTATGGTCCTTTATTTTAGAATAATGTTTAGTAGGTACATGTTCCATGTTCAACCCACCTGGTTGAGATAATTCTGGGGTTGTTGGTAAGCCTGGACGGATCAAGAAGTAGTAGAAAACTGAGGATGTTGTTGTTGCTGTTGCGGCATTACTAGCAGGGTGGAGCTGGTATTGGGCCAAAGCTACTACAGTCGGTGGTCCTCCTTCTGGGATGGGGGATCCCTGGGCGGGAGACACTCGATCTTCATTAAGGCTGACCTTGATGATAACCTGTCGGGAACAGGATAAAATGATACACAAGGAACAAGGAAAGCCCTGATTTTCAACATAATTATCTACCCTTCTTATCAGTCCCGAAAAATAGATGCTATTCTCCTTTATTTTAGAATAATGTTTAATAGGTACCATTTATTATCAAGCCCAGGATTATAAAAACAAATATCCTAATCATTTATTTCTATTTATAAATGATCTTTCTGCACATAGTTTCATTAAGAGAGGCTAATGTTTAAGATCTTTGATATATTTGAGACCGGTTGAATTTGTAACATAGATCTATATAATAATATTATAAGCTGATAGAACACCAAAACCATACAATGAGCGATTTTTGAAAATTGATTTTTATTATTCACGTTGTATTTCAATGCCTTAAATCTAATTGGTAGGGTATGCAATAATCAGTTCAAGTCGCTAGAACCCTATATCAATAATTAACATGTGTCGACGGCCGGTTAGCAGGCATAACTATTATTCATCAAAAGTATTTTGGGCTTAATTTTTCCGCAAATCGTATGTTCAGTCATCCAGATCTTAGCATTGTACTTTGACGCAGAAATCCTATTTGCTATGGCAAAATAGTAGAAGTTGGCAGCTCTGTATATTACCATAGTTTCTATTATAATAAAACTTTAAAAGAACTTACCTTTATAGTAGTCCAGTCCAGTCCAGTGGTAGTAACATAGTCCAGTTAGACCTGCACTAAGCTAAGCCTAAGGCGTCATGGATTCTGTAAATTGATAAAATATAATATATAAGTTCCATGTTCAACCATATTTCAATTTTTCGTTTTGACTTATGTCTTGAGATTTAACATATGTAATTGTTTATACAGGCCTAGGCAGTTATTTGCCGACTGCTCATACTTGCCAATATATTGGTATATTGAGTCAACCTTCCGGTCAACTCTATAAACAAACGTATTTCTGTCAGCCGACTCTAAGTCAGTATAAAAAAATTATCTGTTGATTCACTTTATTTTCAATAATTCAAAGTTGTATTTACCATGAATATGTTTCAACTTTTACATAAATTTAATCAACAATTGTAACACATGAGGTCTATCCAAATTCCATTAAATACAGTAAACAAAATTATCGCCAGTATTTGAAAGCTGTCAGTGTCACCATTAGATGTCGTACAGTTTGTTTGTTTGTTTGTTTTACTTTATTCGGCAATGCCATGTCAGCGAATCTTAATCTCCCCAGCGGTGGGAGGTTTCCAGACTCTGCTGGACACAGTGGTCAAGAGAACAGAATAAATAAAGGTACAATCTGCTACTAAGTCAACGCCTTAGCAGCAGCCCTTATTTTAATATTGTTATTCTTTAAAAGGTAAGATGATACAATTTGGCAAAAGAATAATCGGGATTATATCCCTAAGAAATCAATATATCAGAACATTATTATGTTCGAAATTAAATTAATCAGCATAGGATATGCTCAACCTCATCTTCATAATTCTTGAGGTGAACATATATAACACAGTCAATCACATAGACAGACAAAACAGGCGACATAACGGCCGCATTCAATCATTAATAGTTAAAGTTTCCGTCCTGCCAGATACAATTCTCTCTGACTTGTGTTGTAAACACATCAGGTTTTATTATGTTATGATAAGGTGTTGCTAAGCTATTCCAGTAGGACGGAATCTTGTAGTGAATAGAATTACGTATTAACTCAGATCTAGGGTTTGGGCATTTCATCATGATCCTGTCTGGGTGGTGCTGTCGCGTCCCAATCTCCCTCACATCTCTGTACTCCATCAATGTCTTCATGCGGTTAGCCTGTTGCAGTAAATGTAGCCTTCGTCTTTGTTTTAGAGATAGTATCTTAAATTGCTCATGGTAGTGTTCCACACAGTGGAATCGATTAGATAGAGTAATAATCCGAATAGCTCTGTTTTGCAAAGTTTGTAGATGTTTTAGTTTGGTTTTTGCTGCCGAGTCATAAAAAATGTTGGCTTGGTCTAATAAAGGTAAGATGGTTACCTTGTACTCTTGAGCACTTGAATTTTGGTTCAGCTTGTTCCGAAGGTGTTTAAATAACCAAATCTTGTGGGCTACTTTTTTCTTTACTGAGGCGAGGTGTTTGGAAAATGTCAGAGAACCGTCAAGGATGGTTCCAAGATATTTGTATTCCTCTACCTCCTCAAGCTGGGCATCACCGAGATAGAGTTTATGATTGCTAGCATCTTTTTTCCATCTGGATCTCAGGGAGGGCTTATTCAAGAAAGTCATCACCTTAGATTTGTCCTCGTTTAAGGAAATCTTGTTATATCTACACCAAACTACTATATTTGTTAAGTCTTCCTGTATGCTCCTAGAAAGAGACAAGGTTACTATTCGAGCAGGATATGATAGCATCATCTGCAAAAAGTTGCAGTTTGGAGTTTTGGGTTTGACACGGCAGATCAATGATGTAAATAGAAAACAGGATCGGGCCAAGAGTGGTTCCCTGGGGGACCCCACAGGTTACCAGTCTAGGGGCAGACAGTAATTCATTTACTATGACTTGTTGGTTCAATTCTCCCACTTAACCCTATCAGGGCGAGTAGTGCATTTATGCACTATTATTTGGGTCATTTTCCCCATAATATTGCCTATAAGACATGCTATTCATTTAATAAAACCTGCTATTTTACCCTCTTCCTCCTATGTCAATGTGTTCCAAATGTTGTAAGGACCAATAATCAAAAAAATGTTCTTGTGCCTGGTAGATGCAGAAAATTTGGTGTCCATAATAGATTGTGGCTAAATTGGAAGAATTATAACTCTATTTATGCAATATTCATTGTTAAATTGGAAAAAAACTAAATCTAAATTTATTTTTTTGAAAAAATGCCATTCATTCAGTTTTTCATGCTGAATAAAATGAATGGTCGTAAAAGTTGATGGATTTTGAAAATGGTTCCTTTAGAATGGTTTCCATGGCAACCAAACAGCCCGTTTTTTTCAATTGAAAAGGTGTATATCTGGTAAATGGTTGCTATGGTGACATAAAACATGAAATTTCTAAATTACAACTCATAACAAGTAGAGCAGAAAATTTAGGTTCATGTGCAATTTACTCAGTACAAATCGCATTTCTTACAGCAAAATGGTGATAAAAAGACAATGTGGCATTGTCCTGATTAATTTTCACTGTCTAGACATCATTGCCTTTTACATCATCTATCTCCTTTTAAAAAGTCACTTAGGCTAAGTAGTTTAGCTCAAAATTTAACAGGCAGGCAACTTTGAAAGACTATAACTTCACTAATATTTGGAGTATTAAAAAGTGTTTTTCGTTTTTATAATGCTTGGTACGGCCACAATAAGGGACAATTTAAAAGACAACCTCCCTTATCAGACCCTCTGCCCTTAAAGGGTTAAGTAGTTTTTGAACCAACTTATTTCTTTGCCCTTAAGCTAGGCCAATCCTATCAAGCTTTTTGAGTAAAACATCATGATCCACCGTGTCAAATGCCTTCCTGAAATCCAGGTAGACCGCCCTGCAATTCTGGTTGACATTGATAGCGTGGTAGACATCGTTGAGGAACGACACAACAGCATCACCCGTGGATCTGCCCGGCCTAAAGCCATATTGTTTGTTGAATAAGATATATATTGTGGTTCTCCAAGTGGAACAGCAATTTTTGTTGAACAACTTTCTCGATAACCTTCGCAGGGGCACATATACTTGTAATAGGCCTATAATTGCTTGGATTATATCTATCTCCTGCTTTAAAAAGAGGAGTGACCTTACCCAATTTCCACTTGGAGGGGATGATTCCGGTCAGGAACGACAGTTCTGACAACAATTTGAACTGTTCAATCAAAGTATCTAGAATTTTCTTTAGCAAAGCACTACTGAGATGTTTAAGTCCAGAAGACTTATATTGCGGTAATTTTCGAATAATCTTGTGCAATTCATTGGTATCTAATTGGCCAAATTCAAAATCGGGATGTGCATTTGCATTGATATTATCTTCATATTTCCTAGTCTCTTGTTCATCAAGGGGAGAGATCTTCCTGGCCAGCTCTGGTCCTATTGTTGCATAAAGTGGTTGAAACAGTCTGGGACATCTTAATTTTTTATCAAGGTTGACTCCGTTTTCTTTTAGTTGAATATTATCGTTGGTCTTAACCTTGTCTGGGTTTATAAAAGGTGTCATTTTTTGCCAGAGTTTATGTGGATCGTCAGTACATTCAAGAAGTGTATGTTTGATGTAATCATTCTTTAATTACTTAGCTTGCTTATTCACTTGCTTTCGCAGGTTCTTAGCTTTATCCAGTAGTTCTGGTGATTTAAACTTTTTAGCTAGTTTAAAGTATTTGTCCCTTTGTTTCATAAGGTCGTAGAGCTCGCCGTTGATCCACTCACACCTTACTTTGACATTCCTGTAGTCCCTGACCGGACACATCCGATCTAGTATCTGGTATACATAGGTTTCAAAATAGTTCCAGCAGTCATCTGTGTTAAAATTATTCACTTTAGTTTCGTATCATTTTATGACTTTGCTATTGCGTCATTGCTGACCTAATTACGGCAGGATGCTTTCCTGTTTAAATAAAGCTTGCTCAGCATCCCTTAGTACGACTGACGCCAACCAGTAAGGATGTCTCCTGTTTCTTTCTGCAGTTTGTAACCATATTTCAATAATCTGGGTCTCACATTGTATAATATGTTGCCCAGTCGTGGTCCCTCAAAATCTGGAGGAAGATGTCTTCATTAAAGTTTCTGTAGCTTCGAGTGGAAAAGGTAGTGCGAGCAAAAACTTTTTTCTGTTTTTTCCTAGTTACATAGACTGGTTTATGATCTGATAAATTGACATCTAAGACTCCAGCTGAGAGGATGAAGGATGGGCTGTGGAATATTGTACAAGGGACTGAAACTCGGCCAAATCCAGAGAATGGTGATGCTAGGGTAAAGTTTGATAGATCATGGGACAAAGCCTTGGCCATTATTGTTTTATCAATTGACCCAGCTCTCTTGTATTTGGTTGGAGAGCCCACAAGTCCCGCCGCAGTATGGACCAAGCTAGTGGATCAGTTTCAGAAGAAGTCATGGGCCAACAAGCTTCATCTGAGGAAGAAACTGTATTCACTAAAGCTGAAGGATGGTGATCCTGTACAGGATCACATAAGGGCAATGACTGAAACATTCAATGCATTATCAGTAGTTGGGGATGCCATTACTAATGAGGACCGAGTAGTGCATCTTCTCGCGAGCTTACCAGACTCCTATGGCATGCTCGTTACGGCGTTCAAGGCATGTATGGATGTGCCTAAGATGGAAGTAGTTACGGAGCGACTGCTCCATGGGGAGAGAAAGTATGAGGATGGGACTTCCTCACACATGTACAGTACTGCATCAGAGAAGGCAATGTTTGTGAGGCGGCAAAAGGGTCAGAAAGCAACTGCTAAAGGACCTAAATGCTACCATTGTCAAAAGATTGGCCATATTAAGCGTGAGTGTCCCGCGCTTAAGAAGTCCGAGGGCAAGGACAAAGGAAAGAGCAAGCCACACAGAGCACACAGCGCCAGGGAGGACAGCGGCTCTGACAGTGACTACGTCAGGCTGACTGTGATACATGCTCTGTCCGTCAAGGGGGCAGCACCGGGAGGATGGATCATTGACTCTGGAGCCACAAGTCATATGTGCAATGATAGGTCTAAGTTCCTTACTTATACCCCTCTTGATCAACCACAAAGTCTTACAGTGGGAGATGGGTATGATCTACCTGGAGTAGGGACTGGGACTGTCTCACTGGAAATGGAACTCCCTGAAGGTAAAGTGAAGACTGCTAAACTGAGAAATGCTTTATATGTGCCCGAGCTCTCTTTCAATCTCCTTAGTATTTCTCAGGCCACTCGCTATGTAGAGAGGACTGTATTTACTCATCATGGATGCCAATTTATTGACTCTAATGGTGAGATTGTGGTAACAGGAGAGAAGGTAGGAAATCTTTACTATCTGAACTGTAAAGAGAACCACCACATTGCAGCTGTGGCGCAGAAAGGGAACAAGCCCACTGAAGAACTGTGGCACAAGAGATATGGACATCTCGGCAGTCAGAACATGAGGAAACTGAATGCAGATAGCATGGTTGCACGTTGGACTGGACTGTACTATGAATGATGATCTAGGTGTGTGTGAACCATGTGTTCAAGGAAAACACCATCGCGCCAAGTTCCCTACCAGTGGTGCAAAGAGAAGTGAAGCAGTGTTGGGTTTGGTACATAGTGATGTGTGTGGGAAGATGAGTACCAAATCACTCAGTGGCTGTGAATCCTTCCTAACTTTTGTTGATGACAAGACTCGGTTCACCTGGGTGTATGTGCTAAAACACAAGGACCAAGTGTTCAATCAATTTCTGGAATGGAAAGCCCAAGTAGAGACTTCTAGGGGTATGAGATTGAAGGCACTTCGGACTGACAATGGTGGCGAGTATACGTCGACTGAGTTTCAAACCTATCTCAGGAAGGAAGGGATCAGACAGGAGCTAACTGTACCAAAAACACCGGAGCAAAATGGGGTTGCAGAAAGAATGGACCGCACCATTGTTGAGACAGCCCGCTGTATGCTGGCTGAGTCTACACTCCCCCGCAAGTTTTGGGCAGAAGCTGTGTCTACAGCTGTACACTTGAGGAACCGGACCCCAACCACTGCAGTTGAGGGAATGACCCCTTACGAATCTCTGACTGCGAGAAACCTGATGTAGGTATGCTGAGAGTGTTTGGCTGTCTAGCCTTTGCCTAAGGATGAAAGGAAGAAATTCGACCCTAAAGCCAGGAGATGCATCTTCCTTGGGTATGGTACCACTACCAAAGGATACAGACAGTATGATGTGAAGCGCTCCAAGGTGATTCTCAGCCGTGATGTCATCTTTGATGAGACAAAGCATGGGGTTGAGAAGAAGCAATCTGCTGTGGAGAAGGAGCCCGAACCTGAGGTTAAGAAGGAGCCGAGCTGCTCTATCAAGTCAGCCATACTCCTTGACGGCAGTGACAACGAGTCTGTGGTAGAGGAAGATGCACCAGTGGCAAACCAAAATGTGCCAGTAGTAGAGGAAGTTGAGCCAGTAATAGGGCAAGAGGAGCCAGCAGCTCCAAGACCTTGCCGTGAGAGGAGAGCACCTAACATGTATGGTGAATGGGTGCAACTGACTCACACTAAACCCCAACCAACTTCTCTACAGGATGCAGTGTCTGGATCGAACAAGACAAAATGGCAAGATGCCATGAAAATGGAGATGGACTCACTTCATGGAAATCAAGTCTGGGACTTGGTTCAACTCCCAAAGGGCAGGAAGACTGTCGGCAGCAAGTAGGTGTTTAAGGAGAAGTTGGGTGCAGATGGAACCACCGAGAGGTTCAAGGTAAGGCTAGTTGCACAAGGTTTTTCACAACAGTACGGACTGGAGTATGATGAGACCTTCAGTCCAGTAGTGAGGTCAGAGTCAGTCC
Source organism: Sthenelais limicola (assembly GCA_942159475.1). Classification (NCBI taxonomy): domain Eukaryota; kingdom Metazoa; phylum Annelida; class Polychaeta; order Phyllodocida; family Sigalionidae; genus Sthenelais; species Sthenelais limicola. The sequence continues at coordinate 43,075,863 of OW804102.1, forward strand.
GCACAGTGATTGCACTAGCTGCAAGAGATAATCTCCACCTGCATCAGCTGGATGTGACAATGGCTTTCTTAAATGGCACCCTGAAGGAGGAAGTGTATATGAAGCAGCCAGAAGGGTTTAAGGCTAGAGGCAAAGATGATCTTGTCTGTAGGCTAAAGAAGAGCATCTATGGCTTTAACAATCACCACGCTGCTGGAATGCTGCACTTGACGAACACCTGTGCAAGATTGGGTTCAGCCAATCTACTAATGACCTGTGTATATACACATCAGAAGGAGGATTGGTGACTTTTGCTGTCTATGTTGATGACATAATCATAGCAGCAGGAGATGAACGAAAAATGAGGAAGGTGAAGAAGGCCATCGCTGATGAGTTTACTTTGACCGACATGGGTAAACTCAAATACTTCTTGGGTGTAGCTGTTGACCAAGAGAGAAATCCTGTGAATATCTGGATGGGTCAATCAGCTTACACTGAGAGAGTGCTTGAGAAATTCAAGATGAGCGAGGCCAAACCTGTGGCGACGCCAGTGGACACTAGCGTCAAACTCACCAAAACTAATAAAGATAGTGAGGCCATCAACCAGTCGCTGTATCAATCAGCTGTTGGTAGCCTACTGTACTTATCTACATGGACAAGACCAGACATCACATATGCTGTGAGTAATGTAGCTAAGTTCTGTTTGAAACCATCAAACGAGCACTGGATTTTGGTGAAGCGGATCATGCTCTACCTGAAGGGGACCATCAACTATGGTCTGTGCTTCGAGAAGGGAAACCCAGGTGACTGCATTGGGTTCTCCGACTCTGACTGGGCCGGCAACATCAATGATCGCAGATCCACCTCAGGGTACATTTTCCAGATCTGTGGAACCGCCGTCAGTTGGAGAAGTAAGAAGCAGAGCTGTGTAGCTCTCTTCACCGCTGAGGCCGAGTACATGGCTTTGGCAAGTGCTGCTCAGGAAGCAGTCTGGATGAGGCAGCTCGTTGGTGACCTAACAAGCTCACCAACCACACCAATGCTGATCTACGAGGATAACCAATCAGCAATTTGCATGGCCAAAAACCCCCAGTTTCATGGTTGTGCAAAGCACACTGGTATTAAGTATCACTTCATCCATGAGCAAGTGGAAAACGGTGCTGTAGATCGACTTACAGTACTGTCCCAGTGAGGACATGGTCGCAGACATCCTAACCAAAGGTCTGAACAAGAAGCAGTTCCACAAGCTCCGCACCATGACCGGAGTGAAGAGACTTAGTGACAATTAGACGATAAAAAGATTCTCTTTGTCAAACCTACTTCACTCTAATACTGAGAGGAGACTTCCTTCTCAAAATCCTTTTTTGAACTGAACTCTCATTATAACCGAAAGATGCTATAATTCTAAGTCATGTCCTAAGTCAAATGCTATTGCTAAGTCAGGTAGTTTGTCTACTGTGTTTAAATTCTGACTAATGATCTGATAAATAATAAGGTGCTAATACCAGGAGTATTTCTAGGGTAATTGAAAGGTTTTTACTAGTATTGTGAGTAAACATATATATAGCAAATATGAACTGTATGTAATCTTGAAAAGTAGGATACTTCACAAGCAAGTGAGAAGGAGTGTTAAAATTATTCACTTTAGTTTCGTATCATTTTACGACTTTGCTATTGCGTCATTGCTGACCTAATTACGGCAGGATGCTTTCCTGCTTAAATAAAGCTTGCTCAGCGTCCCTTAGTACGACTGACGCCAACCAGTAAGGATGTCTCCTGTTTCTCTCTGCAGTTTGTAACCATATTTCAATAATCTGGGTCTCACATTGTATAATATGTTGCCCAGTCGTGGTCCCTCAAAATCTGGAGGAAGATGTCTTCATTAAAGTTTCTGTAGCTTCGAGTGGAAAATTAGGTAGTGCGAGCAAAAACTTTTTTCTGTTTTTTCCTATACATAGACTGGTTTATGATCTGATAAATTGACATCTAAGACTCCAGCTGAGAGGATATGACACAAATTAGTATAGATGTGGTCGAGGATATTCGCAGTGAAGGAGGTAACCCTGTAGGCTTTCGGGCTTGCCCCGGAAGTCGTTGGCATTATGACCTAAGTCTCCACCAACCAAATGACATGGACTGACGTCACGCGGGCGTTCTCTCCCTCATTCCTGTTCGAGGACCAAGGTGTTTGAAAAGTTTTTCACTCTACCTTTTTTGGCTCTTTCTCTGTCTTTTATCTCTCCCGGAGGGACAAAAAGTCAGATTACCTTCCCTTAGTAGTCAGGATGCCAAGGGCAAGGAAAGGAACGGGGGAGGAGATTCCACGCCGCTCGACCAGGCAGACGAAGCCGAACCCTCGCTTCATCGAGGAAGACGACCAAGATGGCGACGGCGACGAGTCGAGTAACGGCTCTGACTCGGAGGAAGAAAGCTTCCAACAGCGCAAAGCAGCTAAGAAGGCACGCAAGAGGCTTTTAAAGAAGAAATTTGTTTCCAGGGCGCAATTTCGTGGCATGAAGGCACTCATCTCTGAACTCTGCAAGGAGGTACGGGAGGTGAAGGCGAAGACAGGGTGGAACCAGCCACAAGGCGAGGCTAATAACCGAACCTTTTTCACCAACGCCATTCCGCCTGAGCCGCCCATGCAGCCTAAGGTGACGTCACAGCCGCAGCAGCCTCAAGGCGCAGGTGCTGGCGTCCAGCCGCCGCAGCAATCGACTTCCGCCCAAGGCGCCCAGCCTCAAGCTTCGACGTACTCTCACCAAGAGTCTGTCCCGAAGATGCCTATTATCCAGCCGATCTTCACGCCTTCTCTTGATCAGCTTCCGCCTCCTAATGACATCTCCTCCATGTATAGGGATTCGGATATGGCTTTCGACGCGCTAGATCGACAATACCCGACAGTTGGTGCACCTCAAGGTATGCTTAAATTTGTCTTGCCATTCTCTAACCCAGAGTCCAGCCTCCCTGCCGACATGTATAAAATCGTCAGAAAAGACAAGCGGGAACTGTCATTGGCTGAATATGTTTGTGGCTTTGCCAGGATGGTTGGCAAGCTAATTACGGTCAACTCTATTCCATACTACATGATAAAGCATCTCGAAAACCTTGCCCAGGATGCTTCTGCATTTGACTGGGAAGGGATTCGCGCATGGTCCCAAGCTTGCATGGCCCAGATTAATGAACAACAAGCGACGTGGGCTGACACGACCCACTTCCAATTTGAGCGCTCCCGTCTCTGCTGGGCTAAGACCCCGGGCGGGACTGTGGCTTCTTCATCGACCAGTCTCGACTCCCTGCTCGGCGTTCAACCTGGATGAGTGTAAGGAGACAGCCTCCCATACTGCAGGATCGGTCAAGCTTCTACATAGCTGTGGGTTCTGCTATTTCTTAGCTTAAGGAAAAGAGTACCCCCACTCCGCAAAGTCCTGCAATAATAAGGCTCGTATGCCTGAGAAGAGCGCCCAGGGCAAGAAATCTTCAAATCAGCGGTCTGTGAAGCCCCAACAGGCTCAGGCTAGCTCGGCTACAAAAAACTAAATACATCTGCCTCCTGTGGTGATATTGTGCAAAGTCAAACCAGTGATAAACCTGTAAATGTGCCATCATCTCTCGGATCTGTGCTTAATATACATACATCGGACATGTGCGTCAAAGCCCCGGTGTTTACTCCGGAAGTGAGCTTAGTATCCCTCCCTCCGGTAAAGGAGAGTTCCACCGCTCCTATAGCCTTTACACCTCAGCTCAAGGAGAGCTCTTACAAACATGGCGGCACTTCCGCCCAACCTCACCAGTCGACAAAACAAGGTAATCAATCTTCGTTATACCCGTCAAAACAATCAGAAAGTGTATTATCAGTCCAGCATGACTTGTCGGCTATGTCTAATACCTGTGTGAGTGAATATAAAACTAGTCGAGAGGATTACAGTGTGTGTCAACGACCTATCGCTCCCCCCGCTTGTGCTGGGGGATCGTGTGTATTGCAAAGTAAACAAACCCGTCTCGGAGGCGATGAAGTTTTACAACCTTCCTGGTCAGATCATGACCTTAGTTTGGTTGAGTTTTGTGACGATCTTTACCTAGACTTAGGTGATGGAGACCTCCCTCTTTCTCCAGAACCTGGTGTTAGTTTGCATTCTAATGTTCCCCTCCACATAGACTGGGCACAACGCACGTGTTGGCCTTTCCCGGCTCTCGTTCCTGGGGATTTTGTTGACATTTATGAGAGAGTTCGGGCATATGCTAAACCTAATATGTTCGGCGCTAAGTGTGTTCTACCATCTAACCTAAATATTCCGGCATGGACTCGGGAGGTGGGCAACCATGATTTTGACCCTACCATCATAGCTGGTCTAAAATACGGCTTCCCGATTCAATACTATGGCCCACCGATGATATCTAATACTCGCCAGAAAAACCATGCTTCGGGTGCTAACTTCCCCCAACATGTCTCAGAATATATTGTGAAGGAATCATCACTAGGTGCCCTCTGCGGACCTTTTAAATCGCCACCCTTCACACCGTGGTTTCACACAAGCCCAATAATGACCAGACCAAAAAATGATTCAGACAAACGACGCATTATCGTCGACCAGTCCTACCCCGAAGGGGGTGTGAATGCAGGTATACCTAAAAACGTGTTTAATGGAAGGCTGGTTCGCCATGGCTTGCCTACTATTCCCCAGGCAGTTAGTCTCATACAAGGGAAAGGCCGAGATGTGTGCATGTCTGTGCTCGACTTGGAACGAGCTTACAGGCAATTCTCGGTCTGCCCCCTAGACTGGCCCCTCCTGGGCATATTCGTCGACAAAGCATACTATTTTGACAGGGCTCTTCCCTTCGGGGCAAGAGCTAGTAGCTTCATAATGCAAAGCATATCTGACTTCTTTATTCGTGCATTGGAAAGAAAAGGTGTCACTGCCCTAATGTACCTTGATGATGTCCTCATCATATCTGAGGACCTACCAACTTGCAAGACACATCTGGACGTAGCCCTGAAGCTCATACACGAACTTGGATTATCTATAGCTCCACATAAGCTCCAGCCCCCGTCTCGCTCAGTGACATGGCTAGGGGTTACTATAGATCTGTCTGCAAACACCCTATCCATTCCTCCTTCAAAGGTTCAAGAGATTCTCTCTTGTTTGGCCCTTATATCATCATCAAAGAAGGTCACCACAAAGCAGATGCAGAGCGGGGTGGGGAAGATAAACCACCTGGCAAAAGTCATTCCCCCAGCTCGTGCATTTATAAACAGAATCCATGTAGGCATGAGAGCTGCAAGAGGCGGAGACATCAACATCACGTCCCCCATCAGAGCTGACCTAAACTGGTTTAAATTGTTCCTCCGAGACTTCAATGGGAAATCTATCTTTCCCTCAAGGAAAGTAACCAAGACCCTCTGGGTTGACTCCTCAGTGAAGGCCGGCGGAGGCACAGATGGCACATACTGGTTTGCTCATAAATATGACCACGAGTACATATGTAATGACATCAACGTCTTGGAGGCTAAGAACTGTCTGGCAGCAGCAAGACTACTGTGCTCGGACTCAGATAAAGGAAATATAGTCCAGATTTGTTGTGATAATGCTGCCGCCGTCCACTCCCTATCTGGCGGGAGGGCACGGGACCTCCAGCTGGCTGCCTGCTCCAGAGCCTTCTGGTTCTTGTCAGCCAAGATGAATATTCAATTCATCTTTACTCATATTCCTGGAATCTTCCTCGAAGTACCAGATGCTTTATCTAGAGCGTTCACTGACGACAAAGCTAAGCTGAAAGCAGCGTCCCTCATTGAATCAAATAATCTGAAATCAATTGAAATGCACCAGAATTTATATGATATCTCGAATTTCTAGGCCCTCTTCAAACTTCCCTGGCCGCAGCAGCAGCGAAGCGTCAAAAGATGGCCTTCCGTCCAGGGACTGAGGCAAACCGCAAGTCAGCAGTCATACTGTATAGGGGCTTCTGCGACCTGCTAGCCTTGAATTTCTTCGCCCCCTCGGCCTCTGATGTGTGCTGGTTTATAGAATATCTCGCCAGCCATCAGCAGGCCTCAACCATGATTAGGAATATCATCTCCAGCATAAAGGCATACGACTGTGTCTCGCTCATCAGCTATGAGGGGCTTGAGTCTCAGCTGATTCTCACAGCCCTTCGAGCGTTGGACCTCTCACATCGCCATGTCCCTGTACAAAAAGAAGCAGCTACCCCTGAAGTGGTGGCTCGTGCCCTGGGCACTCTTATCTACGACCCGCACTACATACAACTACGGGCTGCATACAGCCTGATGTTCGTCGGCTTCTTCAGGCAGAGTAATCTCTGCCCGAAATCCTCTCGTCTCTTCGATCCCTCCAGACAGCTCGTAAGGGAGGATGTGTCCCTCTCTCCCCTCGGCGTACAAGTCTGCGTCAAGTGGTCGAAAACACTCCAAGCAGGGACCAACCCGTCAACTATCTTCCTACCAGCCATCCCTGGGTCCATCATCTGCCCCCTCGACGCTATGTCTGCACTTCTGAGGACGATTGAGGATCGACCAATGGCCCCTCTCCTCACATTCTCGGACAATAGGCCCATGCCTATATCTCATTCCTCGCCCAAAAGTGGTCAATTAACAGCAGTTACCCTCATTGGACTAGACTCTCGCCTCCTCTCTCTGCACAGTATGAGAAGAGGAGGTGCCTCCTTCTCTTTCTTCAAAGGAGGAGCCTCCATCAGTGACGTTCATATTATTGTAATTACTTCAAGAGCAACACCCGATTCAAAAAGATTTGATATTAAACAATATTATTGATAATACAAGCTAAGTCGAGCCAGGTGTCACCATATTCACCGCTACTTCAAGATGATCCATCTTAAAGTGTTGATAAGTAATGAAAGTATTGACAATAGTAAGATCAATAATGAGGCGTATTTTTCCATTTGGTTTAGGTCTGGAGAAAATATTAGAAACAAATAGGCCTTCGTGGGGAAGAACTTTTGACACCACTCCAGACTCATGCAGTTTTAACACTTCCTGATGTAGTGCTTCGTCAATTTCCTGTGAGAAGCGGTAAGGTTTAGGGATGGAAGATTGTATGGGAGTAGAGATGAAGTCCAGCTTAACTCCTTGCACACATGATAGAATGAATGAGTCTGAAGTGAGTTCTTTCCAAGCCTCCAGAAAATACATTAGATTCCCTGGGCGAAAAGAAGTAAATACCTTTATTTTTTGTATTCCTTTTGGGACCGGTTGCTTGAGTTCGATGACTGGCTTCCTGATCCCTTTTGCTGGGAGTTTTGTGTTTTCTGGTAGTGTTTCTTGCCTTTTCCGCGGCCCTTCGGGCCCTTGTAGTTGTTGTTGTTGTTGTTGTCCTGGGGCCGGGTTCCCCGACCCCTGCCTCCGTTTTTTGCAGGTGCGGCAGTGGACAGCTTAGTTGAGAGTCGATTAGTAACTTCGATTCTCTTAATGGCGTCCTCCAAATCTGGTCCTAGCAGATGAGTTGGAGTGGGAGGAAATCTGGTAAAGTCAGACACCAGAGGGCGGAATCTTTCTGGGATGAAAGATTCTAATTCCTTCCTTCTGCGTTTCGTAATATCCTCCGTGTTATGATAGCACGCCAGTTGGATTGCTTCATGCAATTTATCAATGGGGTCCTTGAACCATTCTGAGGAGATCATCATTCCTGACACGAATGAATTCCGAAATGACATCATCTGCGATCCGTGTGATGGCAGTGATGAGTTTCATGAACGTCTCCTGGTGTTTCTGTCTTAGAGAATCTTTGTTCTCTGCACCTTTTAAGATATTGTCCCACAAGGCTTTGTCCACTCCAGGGACTGTCATGTTCGTGAGATTCTCCGGTCTAGGATATTTGAGTTTAATTGCTTTGATGTCATCAAGCGAAAAGTTCTTAACCAATGCAGCGTCCGTAAAGGTAGCTAAGTCCGGGTTAATTTTGGACCCAACGTTTGGGTCTGCTTGAAGAGTTGAAGTAAATCCAACGAAGGGGTTTTCCAGGTCCCCTAGTGACTTTTTAGGGGGGTCGTTCGAGCCGGACAGGTCGTTCTCCCCCTCGCCCTTCTCCCTGTGCATCATCATAGTCAGAGTTTATTGACCTTTCACTCGATCTCGGAGAGAGGTTTGGATTGATCACACGGTGAATAGCTGAAGGTAACCTACGTGTGTGAGGGAGAGAGAGGGAACTGGAACGGGACCTGTAGCGTCTCCTTCTGTGAGATTTGTGTTTTCTCCTCCTTTTACGTTTCGGTGATCTGGAACGTGATGAGCGGCCCCCCGAACTGGAGGAGGAGGGAGATCTGTGTCTCTTCTTATCCTGAAGGTCCTGAAGGAGAGATCTCTTGATATCATCAAAAAGATCAAAAAGGCCAAGTCTTTGGACGTTGAAGTACCTGGGTCGTCTTCGGGCCCAGTTACTCCGTGAAGATCCTTATCTTCTGATTCCTTCTTGTCTTGAGCCATGATGGTTCTCTAAAGTTGAAATCAACGTGTCCGGCCGATGGCCGCGACTAGAGATAGACCTGGAGGAACGATGTTCCTTTTGGCTGCACGTGGTCGCACGTGGAGGAAGATGGCGGACTCGGGTCAGAGGCCCAGAAGGACACCCGATGGGTGTCTAGAAAGTTCAGGGAACACGTATATCCGATGGATAGGTGGAAAGTCCCAGTTCCCTGAAGGCACAACAGTGTTGTCTAGCAATTAGTCCAGGCTAAAAGGAGAATTAATACTGGCAAGTTGATCTGCGAGCTTCTCCAAACTTTTTAGCGAGCCGATCCAAGCAAGTGAAGCGGTTGAACTGGTCGAGCCACGCATGCGCGTGTCTACCCATCTGCTCTGCCACCTTTGGTAAGGCAGACGAACTACAGTTTAATATATCGCCTTAAGCAGGTCTCCCCCCCCCCCCCCCCCCCCCCCACACACACACACACACCCGAACCCCCCCCCCCCCCCCCCCCCCCCACACACACACACACACTGGTAATGTTGTAATTCCACTAGCTGTCATTAGTTGAAAATATAGCTCTTCCTGATTGTGAACCTTATTGTTCGATGAGAAAGTAACTATGACTTACCTAAGATGGTTCATTACGATGTTCGTACCGGGTATATAAAATGAGTCAGAGACTGTCAGTGTTGATCATTGTGAAGTGGCTTAGGGTTGTAACTGCGTGTATTCCTCCATTTATAAAATTTAAATTGCACACACATGTGTAGAAAAGGTTTTTTTTTCCCCGAGTAGATGCCTCATCTAGTCAGACTAGTGTCATATTGCAAAGTAAAAGTGTTTTGTCCCACATTGGACAGTCGTTGGCCTTCACCTTTAGCTGCAGTTGCGTCGTCTGCACATGCCGCGTGAGCGATAATAGGGGATTTGAGTCCGGACGCGGCTCCCGGTACCGATCTATATTATAGACTATAATACCAATACCCTTCACATTTTAAATTCAAAGTTACCATACAAAGCTAAGCAAATACAAGCATTTAACCACACGGTACTTTTGACTCTGCATGAGCCGTTGCAACGGGCATTGGAACAACTTTTACCATTTTTGGTACTTCCTGTATGGCCAGGGCTCATGTTTACTGTCTGCAATTCACAACTAGTTTGGCTGAATAGTTTGGAATTTCTCACTGACAAGCATTAATTCCTCCAAAGGTAAGTTCACTGTACTCCCATTATTCTGTCTGAACGAAATAGTTTGAGGAAATCACTTTAGATATGTTATAATCTTCATACTTGCAATGCCCACCACTCTCCTCTTGATCAGTGACGGTGCCACTGTATTCCTATATGCTGTCTGCTCTGGTCTGGAAGGGGAGGGCGGGAGATGGGTAGGGCGAGAGGGAGGGCGGGGGGGGGGGAGAGAGTGGGGGCAGGAGGGGGAGAGGGGAGGGGGAGAGTGGGGCGAGGGCTGGAAGGGGGG